>JAJJWW010015859.1:442785-532857 GCA_023531295.1 Papaver armeniacum
CTAAGAATAACAAATTGTGGAAAAGTTACTTGAGTGAAACAAAGAAATCAAGAAACGTTAATTGAAAAGTACTATGATCCTGGAAAATTAAGGTACACACATTCTTTTGATAATTTTTTTTTTTTGTTTTTGTTTCCACCGCATAACTTAGTTTAAACTAGCATGTATCTGGTTTCATCTATTTTAAATGAAGAATATCCTAGTCCGAAGTAAGATGAACATGTTTAAATGCAACACCGTGTTTGGAAATGCAAGAGGTGAATTGAACTTCTATATTACGGGAGAATACATCCGATGGCGATTTTTAATCGGCCATTGGTGAAACGATATTGTAGAGTTCAAAATTAAAAAATGGACACAAATGTTTCAATATGGTGATAAACACGATGGATACTTAAGGTCAATCTTTCTCAGCACACTTGCATGGGTAACACCTGATATAACATTTGAATCCATTTATTTGTTTCCTTTTTATTTTTGGTAGAATGAACGAACTAAGTTGTTCAATGTATTTTCAGTTTAATGTCGCTGTGGGAAATGAAACAAAGGTGGCAAAGATGATAGACGATGAACTGACGAATATTGATGGTGATATTCATCACTTGTTCATCCCGATGAACCACAAAGACCATTTACATTGCTTCACTTTGATATCCCAGAATGGATCTTAGACAATCGAATCATGCACATAACAGTTTCATATGATTTCATACTAGTGTATGTGTAAGTATACAAATTCCAGATTTGTCTTTTGTCAATAAGATCCAAGAAGATATATGTTATGCTTAAAAACAGGATGGTTACAAATATTTGCATCAACACTAAAAGCATCAAGAACATCATCTGATTTCTAGTGGTGTTGGATACGATATAAGGTTTTATTTGAAGTGGATCTTAATGATAGCTTCTTTTTTATTAATTTGTAAAAAACCAAATATTGAAGAAATCGGTGAATCTCTTGTCTCAAAGAAAAAAAGTGTAAAATTCTATTAAAACCCTAAAACTAGAAGCAATATATTATGGACAACCATGGACGAACAATCTAATTTTTGTTTACTTTTTCCTAGGAGAAAACACAGGCAAAAAAATATGGGTTGGAAAGTAAGTAGTGAGAAAGAGAGGATATATAATTAAACCGAGAGAATAATAATTAAATAAACGCAATTATTATTAAGAAGGGGTGGTTAAGGAACTTTTTTGAAATTATTGCATTTTCGAGAAAATCTCCTAAACCCAATACAAAAGTAAGTTAATCATGGTAGAAAGACAAGGATACCGTATAACAACATATAATATAAAAACACACTCTAAAAACATCTTCCCCCTTAAAGGCCTTGAAAAAATAAGCTCTCATGTTGAACGGTAATGGAACCCTCACTTCGAAATAAGTCTTTTCTAATGTAGAAGTTGTGGTGAGGACACTTGGCATAACTTTATTGGTCGGGATATTAAAAATTGGGTTATATTTTGTTTACATCAAGTATTTAACCTTCCATTAGTAACGCCGTCAACAAAAAGGAATGTGGACAACACTTCCGTAAGAGTTTTAATCTTATTAATTTCCTTACACCGTGTTTACACCAAATACTTAACTGTATGTTAGTAACACCGTCTAAGGTGGACAATACTTCCGTCAAAAATTTTGTTATGAAAAAGGAAAACTTAACTTACCGTGTTTAGAATTTTATGGAAGTCCAAACTCAATTTGGAAGTCGAGTACCTAATATATTAGGACTATTTTTTCCAAATTAATACATTAAAGGAAAAAAATCCACATATTTTCACACATATTTTTATGAAAATAAAATGATACAATTAATAAAATTCTTATCTTTTCTCCACCTATTTAATGTATTCACTCCGTCATACCAAATTAAAAATGCATTGTCACTAGGGGGCGAAGCCTACGCGCACCAAATCAAAATAAAAAAATGCCCGAGTACGTAGCACGGGCACCAATCTAGTATAGCCAACTAACTAAGATTACCGTGCCTTCTCGATGTTTTGCCCCAAAATCTCATGGAGGGGTTTACATCCTCCCATATGTTGAAAAATAGTCGCCTATAACCCCATTTTTACGGGCACCTTTCATGAATTTGCAGGAAGGTGCCTCTGAATTAACTTCCGCAAGAAACTGCTTACCACTTTTTAGTCACAAAATTTGGCAAATAATCCTTATATCTTTTTTTCTGGGTCTAAAAGACATATAAAGTTTTATACTGTTTATATATCCAAGAAATATATCCAAGAATCTTTAAGATGCTTGAATTTCTGTCATTTAATACAGCTGTTTTTAGGGCTGCACATACTCAGTGCAGCCCGGTTCTCTATGGAACAGGTCCAGTACTTGGTGTTGATCGTCTTGAAATTTGAGGACCGGTAACTGTACTTGTACACAGTGTTGTTCTGTACTGCAAATGCGGTACCGGTACAAGTCCCGTCACTGGGGTTTTACCCGAAAAATAATACAAGATCCTAAAAAACAACAATTCTAATTTTCCATAAGTACTTAAACTGCATCATTTGTGTTCAACTGAACCAAAGCACCATTTCCTCACCAACTCATCCATCCAGGTCATCAAAGCACCATTTCTTCACCGAGCCACTACCTTTAGGATGTAATGTGAAGCAACATTCCATTTCCTAAACCCGCAACCACCAACTCCTTATGTACGTACCTTCATGTCTGCAACAAACACATATACCATTCAGATTCTATCCCCACAGTTCATACTCGTGTATCCCCATCAACAACTGCAAAAAATGCATCATTTCTTAAGAGATTGCAATCAGTACTACTTTCATATGCATACAAAGAAAGTTGTTTCTACTCACATGTATAGTTATTCCTATGTATGGTTATTGTGTCTGTCTCGAGCAAAGTTTTCAAGAATAAACTTAAGAAAGTTGTTACTTAAGAAAACAACCTTAAAAGTTAAACAGGACTACCACAGTTACCAACCTTCTTTTTGGGATTTCTTGGACATCTATTCGGATGCTTTCGTAATCCGTGAGTGCCATTTACGTCATTGTGAGTAAGATATTGTCTCGTGGCAATAATGACATTCAAACCAACCTGACCTCTACGAAATTGAAACAAAGATGTGCACATCAAATTCAAAATGGCTAACGTAACAAACACCTTTTAAGCCAATGACCTCTACGAAATTGAAACATTCTCATACATGGAGTCTCCCATTCCTACCAAAACATACAAAATTCTTGCACCAACCACTACAACAATTTTTGCTTTCATGTCGTTAATCAAATAAGCTTAAAGTTTCGTACTTAACATACATTTATATCACTTCTCAATGCTATACAACACCCTAATATCCACAAAGCCTCCTATTGTTAGCACTACTAAAAATACGCATACAAATTGAAGTTTTGTTCAAAGTAAAACAAAATCAGCTTGACAATCAAACCCATTATAATTAATCTTGGAATTATAATTAATAACAACATCAAATATATCAATTTTTAATTCCATGCTGCGATCTAATTTGGAAAAAAAGGAAAAAAAAAACAAACCCTAAATTCAAAATTCTCAATTTCAAGAACCTATTTTCAAAAACCCTAATTTAAATCCTATTTAGTCACCGAATCATGTTAAATCATGATTAGTCAACAAAAAACTCAAAACAGAATCATTCATGTGTCGAATTTTACACAAATAGCCAAAGGTTTTGATAACTTTTTCGCTTTTGACAAAGAAGAAAGAGCTCTTTCCAAAACCTAAAGAACCACCGTCAACAACGATCTAAGCGTGTACAAGCGTCTCTCAATCAAACTCTCCTCCTATCTTCTCTCAATCAAACTCTCATCCTCTCTGTCTCTCTCTCGCTACAAAAAAATGAAGAGCGAATTTATCTTCACCTAGTTTTTACCTAAGATTGACGGCTTAGATTAAAAATAATCCAAGATCGGGCCGGCTAATAATCAAGGTACATATGGTGGGTTCAATTCAGCCCTCCCCAAGAACCAAGACCGTGCCGGTTTAGGCAGGTTCTCAAATCTCAATACCGATGTCTGTACCGGCTAGACCGGTTCCGGTTCGGTATTTTCGGTTCCACTCCGGTCCAGGTCCTCTCAACCGGTTCTTGTGCAGCCCTAGCTGTTTTATGTAGACTGGCCCATGCATATACACTTTTTTTTTTTTGGCCCATGCATATACACTTAATATCAATAAAAAACGTTGTACAATTATGACGGGAGAAATTAAAACTGAAATCAAATACATGAAATTGAGATTTTCTTCTTCTTAGAGCTTATCAGAAATCAACAGATAAAGGCTCAAGTGAACGGGGTATTAATACTTTACTGGTAGAAATTGAAACCGAAAGTCCAATTAAAGGAATTGGTGGTATGTTTAAATTAATTGAAATGGTAATGTTGTAGTTAGGTTAGTTCGTATTGAATTATCAGTTAGTGGTTTAGGCCTTCCTGCTCGGTAGATTTTGATTTAGGCTTCTGTTAAATGTAGCATACACTTTTATTAACCATAGTCCAAAAAGTTAAAGTTCTAATAAAAAACCAAAAGTTAAAATGAAAAACTAAACAGTCTTAATTTTTTGTTAACAATTAAACTTAAATCCATGTTCCTCAAAATCAAAATAAATCCTTTTTTTGTTAATCATACTTAAAATTAATTATAATTGTTCTTTTAGTATTCTCACAAGTTGAACAATTATGTATAAACTCTAATTCTTACTTTTCCCAAAACTAAAATAAACTCTAATTATTATTTTCTCTAAAGTAAGTTTTTCTTAATCATGATTACATCAAAACTGATGGTGTATATTCTGAATGTTCCCTTAAAAAAATTCCACAACAACGTCAATCGAAATGGAATTAGCTAAGGTTTTAATTTTTTTTCCTTGGACCATTCTCTAGAACTCCATAAGCATAATCTATAAAAACAAAAAAATCTATAAGATGATTTTTTTTTCCTTCTAAATCATGATTATACTAAAATTGATTAAGGGTGTTGATTATTCTTAGAAAAAAAAACATTAATTATGCCAAATATGTTACATAAACTTGATTAGATCATTTACTTTTTAATTTATGTTTTTGTTAATGTTGATTGAGGGATTTAATGATTATCTTATGGGGAAAATTATTTCTAGCCCATTGTATAATTTTTTTATATGCAAAACCCTCCATTTAGATGCTAGATATGTGGAGCCCATAATTAGTTATAGTATTAGTTAATTTACATACATAACCTTTATCTAGATTAGGAAATAATATCCGATATATAATTAAAAAAAAAGAATTATAACTTTGAAACGAAGATATCCTAAATTTAAAACCAATCCCTAAATTAGCGCTAGTTTCCTTGATTAGGGAACTAAATCAAAATATTTTTTAACTAAAAAAACGTAATGAAATTTAATTATAATTTAATGTGATAAGGGATAATCCCGAAGATTTCTCCCCATAAATTCTACTTAACAATTTTGAACGAGTGTAGATATAAAGTTTCTCTTTTCTAGTTTTTGTTTCCTTCCGAAAAAAAAAATTATTCACTTAAAAGACTTCTTATTATTTTCCTAAAAAACTCAAATTATCACTACTTTCTTGTAAAAGGAGAAGGAGACAAGAAATAGGGAGAAGAAGCATAGAGAATTCCATTAATATGTGTGTAGAATACAATGTTTAAGCCTCTGTTTATATAGATAGAAGACTTGGTGTCCAAGACATGTAAACCCTAAACTTAGACACAAAGGGCATCTTAGTAAATAAACAATGGTTTATAACACTTCGATGACCTTTGTGGCTAAGTCATTACAAGCATACCAGGGAAAACTCAAAATAGAAAACCAGAAATTGCTTAAGCATGTAAAGACTCGGGCATGTGTTGGACACGCATATGTTGCCTCGTTAAAACCTTGACAAGGAAAACCCAGTGGGACAAAACCTTGACGAAGGAAAAAGAGTACAACGCGATAAATTCCATTGAATGCACCTTAATTTGATGATGGCGCTCCCCCTGATAAATACTTCAGTCAATTGGCGTGCAAATCTTTGAGTAGAGACTTTCTAATTTTGAAAAACGAATTTCTTGAATGTAGAAGATATTTGTTCTGATGAAGTCTTCTTTTGTGTTAGTCTTCTAATAGTAGTGTACTTGAATCTTCAAGCTTCTTCAAATTCATTGAGAACTTATGTCTTGGTTTGCTATCTTCGGAGATGATTTGCATATGTAGTTGACGTAGTTTCTTCAACAAGGTGCCAATATGTAGTTACTGGTACCAAAGGTGAACAAAATTTGTGATCATACCTTATATGGATCGAGAATGATATCCAAATTCATAGGAGAAGTTTATGTTGATGTGGTCTAACAAAATGATCTAGTTAATGGCGGGAATCCACCAAATAACCGAAATTGATACAACTCCCCCTTGGATGACCACCATGTTGAATTAAATTGCCTCGCTAAAACTACTTGAAAAAACCCAATGGGAAAAAACTTGGACAAAGGAAAAAGAGCACAAATATCAACATTTTGAAATAAAATAAAATAAAATGTCATGTTGCCTCGTTAAAACCTTGTTAGAAAACCACATGGGATAAAACCTGAAATAAAGGGAAAAGAGTACAACTTTTGGACGTAAATATGGATGCTAACCCAACTATATGAGTTTTACAAAAGAAAAGCATCAAAATAATAACTCTAGTCTATTTCAAAGACTAGTTTAAGCTAGCATAATTCCAGCTATGCAGTTTTGAGAAAGAAAAAAGTAGAATTCATGTTGCTAAAGCGTGGATTTTTGTGTTTTTAAGGACTCCTCAAGAGACCCATAAAGTTGATAGCATCAACTAATTAATCCGGATTTTTGATTCATATCAAATTTCTAAAAACACACAAAAAAAAAGGATTGTTAATCCTGACATAATCGAGTCAGGTGGCTATCTAAATATAATTTCAATCCTACAAGGATTAAAATTTTGAATATGTTCCCAACAACATACGAGTCCTTCAGACTACCACGCTAAAGGCATCATTTATGGGAACAAAAATTTATTAACACAATCCTAGGGTGCGAGCAAAAATAGAACCTCAAATCGTTCTTATAACGAATATATTTCTCGTATAACACATTATGACTACACCATCTTGGAAATTTTAAGGTGTTACGTATTGGATCCAAAATTGCGTTAGTTGAGAAATTAATCCAATCTAATTTGGATTGTATGCCAACCAATCACATATGTCGATATTCCTATGCAGAGGGGTTCACAACCACCATCATTTATTTCAGTAGCTACTATAAGTGAATATTCGACCATAGTTAGCTTTTCACGATCCCACAAAATTTTCCAGTGTATGCATATCTTGAAAAAATTCAATCAACTGGTACCAGCGCCCGCGGGCACTATAATCTCCCGATCTTCCAGTGAGCAGATATGAACTATGAGAATGTGGATCTTGTTTTGATAGACTCTATTGAAGTACTATATCGTAGCTTATTTTAAAATGCTACTTTTTGCTATATGTGACTGGATTTTCCTTTCAAAAGGCAAAAGCTTATATAAAATCAAAATGAGATATTTCACACCAATTAATAATGACAAAGCCTTTTTTCGATTTTGATCATGTCGGGAAAGAAATTGATATAACTTTTAAGTTAATTAACACAAGCTTTTGATAGTGTAGGCCCTCCCCCGATCATGGTGGAACTTTTCTTTTATCTCATATACGAAAACTTCAAGTTTAGAAAGTAAAGTATTATCCGATTAATTCGAGACATATACTCGTTATGAAATGTCTTTTTACATAAAAAAAAATAGTATTAATAGACATACATATTTAACATCAACCATGAAGTACATTTGGAACCCAAAATTAATTGGTACAAAAGCATATAAAATATGCGAACTCTCCATAAAAAATAAAATTAGAATAAAATTATGGACACTTATTTTAGCAAAAGAAATTTATAGAAAGATCAATTAAGTCGCTTAAGGACTAATTATATAGGCTAACAAGCGGGTCGCACCTTGATCTTTAGCGTCCAATTCCAACTACAAGTGGAAAAACTTCAAATTTTGGAGAATAATACAAGGAAGAGAACTAAATATTGCTAAATATCCCTCAGGAATGCAGCAATTCTCCATCTCATTGATGTTTGCAATTGTGAATACGTAATAACCAATAGAGAAATCTAATTCCAATTTCTTTTGAGAAAAATAAAGAAATTATCGTATTCTTTTGTACAGAGAAAAATCTACTTTTTGGTTGTGAAGATTTCTTTAAAGAAATAGAAATCAATAACCAAAGTTGGCTAAAAATATTTAGAATGCCAATTTTACATCTCATTATAGAGAATTCATGGAGAAAATTAATAATGATTGGTAAAACGATATACCAAAAACGTATCAACGGTAAGGAGAAAAAATATCGTTTGCTATGGAAAATCCATTGCGTGGTAAAAGAATTGTTTCGTGAAGAATAGAAACCAAATGCAAATCACATGATCATTGTCCAATTGACAAAGATACCAATATTAAGCTAGGCGGAGGTTTTCAACCATGCACGTGATTTGTTATCGCAAGAACGTAATTATATTTTGGTAACACCAATTTTTGGTGATTACAGTTTCATTAAAGAAATAGAAACCATAAGGGTAAATCACATGATCTTTGTATAAAATACAAAGATACCAATTAAATTGGACGTAGGTTTTTCAACCATGCATGTGAATAATTAACGTGAAGGTAATCAAATTACGATAATACCAATTTTTGGTGATTACGGTTTCATTAAAGAAATAGAAACCATAAGGGTAAATCACATGATCTTTGTCTAAAATACAAAGATACCAATTAAATTGGACGTAGGTTTTTCAACCATGCATGTGATTAGTTATCTTAACAAAAATCAAATTGCGATAACCTCAATTCTCGTTGATTACAGTTTCATTAAAGTAATAGAAAGCGTAAACCATCTTTGGTGGATTTTATTTTTTCCGTTCTCTATGAAAATATAAGAGAAGAAGGGAAATTAACCACCCACATCCTTCTCGTGTTAGGGTTGCATAGATATATAAAATCCATAAGAAAGGAATAAAGGAGGATGTATATAATACACCGGTAATCCACTGATCCACCGATGGCACCTTGTTAGAAAAAGTAAAAAGGTGTTGTGCATATTTTGATCAAAAGTTCAAGACCAAACTTAACACTCTTTCAAACGTGTGATTTGGTGAGGTATGTTGACACAGAAACATACAATTGCATGTTGGCGATTAGTAACAAACTTTAAAAACTTGATCAAAAGAACAGAAGAAAATAAAATAAAAACGCAGGATACTGACACAGCGCCGTTTCCGTTCTTTTATGGCTGCTATCTTTTGTGGTGACTGGAGACCATAGAGAAGCTCTCCCATTTGTAAATTCCACATGGTCTAGATATCACCAACCTAGAATAAAGCCAACAAAAACATTATTAGAATTTTTCTCAATAAATTAAAAAAATAAATTAATTAAATTCCACATGGATGTAAGTAATCTTCTTCGTTTATATGCATAAATTGGTAGGGCAACGTGCGTGATAACGTCTTGTAAAAGGAGAAGGAGACAAGAAATAGGGAGAAGAAGCATAGAGAATTCCATTAATATGTGTGTAGAATACAATGTTTAAGCCTCTGTTTATATAGATAGAAGACTTGAGGTGTCCAAGACATCTAAACCCTAAACTTAGACACAAAGGGCATCTTAGTAAATAAACAATGGTTTATAACATACTTTATATAAATAAAAACTTCAATTATCACATCTAAAATAACTCCAATTATCACCGTATGAAACTTGTGAAAATTAGGTTTTTCACAAATTGATAAAAAATAAATCCAATTATCACAAAAATTGGTGAAAACTCCAGTCATGCAAACTCAACTTTTCACATGTGAGATTGGTGATGTTCTAACTTTCACAAATGGTAAAAATTACAATGGAAAAACTCCACTTATCACTATCATTAGTTCATGAAAATTATATTTATCACCCAATTTACGTTTAGAGTATCCTAAAAATAAAAAATAAAAGAAGTTTTAGATTAAAAAGATCATAGATATCACACTGAAAATTAGAAAGAAAAAAGGAAAACTTGTATAACAGTACCACTCATTATTGTTAAGTTTACCGAACGATGATAGAGATTAATTGACAATGATAGAGATTGGGCGCATTTGTTAAGAGTTTAATGTTTTTGTTAAGGCTTTGCCGCTTTGGGCGTTGGCTACAAAATTTCAGTGGAAAGATATGTATTAAATGGGAAAAATATTTCCAGCCGGAGTTTATGAAGACCAAATATTAAAGGTAAGAATTTGAACTTGAACAGAGTAGGAATGTGGATTGGGATCCATGCAGAAGATGAAGATAATATAAAAAGGGAAACAAACTAAAAAAGGATAAGTAACATTAAAGATTTACAGTAATGATAAAAATCTAAGATTATGGAAAGATAAATATAGAAAGAGAAACACCCAGAAAAAAACGCCCTTAAAAACTCCCACTACTAACGGTTTGACTGATTATAAATGGAATTTTTGGTATTACTATTTTCGTTAAAAATACATAATCTATAAAGGTTAAGTTAGTCATAATAAAATTGTGAAAATCTAAATCCAATCTAATACTACTAATCATAACCGTAGATCTAGTATTTTGGGCCACACATATATGTAAAATCTAAATCCAATCTAATACTACTAATCATAATCCAATCTAGGAACTCCATAAGAATAATCTATAAAAATAAAAAAATCTATAAGATGATTTTGTTTCCTTCTAAATCATGATTATACTAAAATTGATTAAGGGTGTTGATTATTATTAGAAAAAAAAAAAAAAAAAAACAATTAATTATGCCAAATATGTTACATAAACTTGATTAGATCATTAACTTTTTAATTTATGTTTTTGTTAATGTTGATTGAGAGATTTAATGATTATCTTATTATTATGGGCTATATATAATAATTATACATAACTTCGTGGGCTATGCAGTAGGACCATAATATCGCAACGAACAGGACTCGCGAAGTTAATAAACAGCGATGTCGCGAAGGCGATCAGAGAGCTAAAATAAACGCGCAAAGAATAACGACTGAGGCGAAACATAAAGAAGACGTGAGATCTGGCGAGGGTTAAGAAGTGTCGCGAGATTGAATAGTTGTACAGCGACACTTCGCGAGACATTCCAGAAAATAAAGGATAGCTTATTATCTGTCATCCATTATGTATTACCCTATATAAAGGGTCGAGTGAGTGTTGTTGGGAGGGAGATCTTTTTGAGAATTGTTAGGCAAGTCATTAGAGAGAGAAAGTTTAAGAGTGTTTTACTTGCTAAGTGTAATTCTACTTTTCTGTGTAGAACTCATGAAATTAATCAATAAACATTCTCAATTATGCAACTTTCAATGGACTAATTAATCAAAATATAGTGAGGGGTGTAGTGTGGAAAACACCTTACTACATATGCGCTAGAAACTTGAGGGGACTGAGTGATTGACGAAGAAATTGGAAAGAATTTGGATTAATGAGAGAAGAGATTTGGAAAAGATACTCAAGAATTCATTGAAAAGAAAGATGGCTAGAAGAAGAAATGTACAAGAGCAACCAACGATTGTAAGAAGAAGTGGGAGACTTCTTTGGAGAAAGGAAGAATGAAACAGGAGAATCATCAAGGATGAACATGAGAAATGATGGAGAAGGTCAAAACCAGCCACCAATCTCTCCTAGTGGCAAACGCGGCTGTGGATTATGATAGAGTAAGTGTGCATACTTGGAGATCGATTACGAGAAGACGAGAGAGAAGAGGAGCGGACGGTGGTGAACAATGGACAAGGAGAGCAAGGGATGAATGGAGAAATGAATCCGGAAACGAAGAAATGGCAGCGTTAGAAAGATTGAGACAAACAATACACGAAGAGAGACGATTAGAAGCGAGAGGAGCGAGCAAACTTGACAAGACAAAATCATGGCGAGGATGGAAAATATGAGGTTGCAAAGAAGGAGATCTAGAAGTAGCGTGAGATCAAGTTCTAGATCGAAACAGAAGAAAGAAAGAAGGAGAGTTTTACCAACGAAAGTGCCGGAGAAGAAACACAAAATCCGAATACAGAGCATGGCGAGAGAACTGGGGAAATAGAAGATCGTTATATTCCTCAGCCTGAAAATCTTCAAAATGAGCGAAATAGGGAAAATCAAGAAAACATGCAACTCCAAGGGCCGAATGACCCACTTCTTTGAAGGAAGAATAATCTGCACGGGAGAGAAGAATTGAGAAGAAACCGAGAGATCGAAGATGACATTGAGAGACACTACATTGAACAAGCGCGACTAGCTCGCGAAAGAGAAAGAATAAGCGAGAAATGGAAAATCAAGAGATGGAAGAAGCAATCCGGCGAGAATAACCATGACAACCGCGAGAGAAGAAGGGAACAAAATCGTACCAATAGAAATATTAATGAAGAATATGAGAGGGTGCAGATGATGAGAGCTGAGAGGCAACCAAGAAGAGAGAATAATCGATATAATGGCGTGCGAAGTGGCGAAAGAAACGAAGAAGAGCGTCGCGAGGAAAGAAGAGGAGAAAATAATGAGCGGGAAGGTCAAGATAGGCACGAGCGAAGAAGGAGAGAAGCGAGCTAAAAAGACCCGGTAGAAACAAATTCTGAGGCAAATGAACAAATCTTAAGAGAACTAGGCTGAAATGAGAGGATTCTTGAATAATAGAAGGGAAGGAGGAAGGAGACAAGCTGGACGAAGCCATCGAGAAAGCCGCGAAGAACCCCTTCACGCTAGAAATGAGATGGGAGGAATACCTCCTAAATGCAATCTACCCGCATTAACCAACATCTTTGATGGAACAACTTTGTGCGATACAACATATTAAGGCTTACATGAGATGTATGTTACAATGGGAGAATCATGATGCCATATTGTGCAAATATTTCGCGTCAAGCTTAATAGGAGAAGCACTAAAATGGTTTGAAGGTCTACCAAGGAACACAATCACATCATTCAATCACTTACAAGCCACATTCCTGGGAGCATACATAAGTAACAACTCTTGCGACCAGGTATTGAAGATGTATTCGGGATTGAAACAAAGGATTGGCGAGAGCTTAAGGCGGTTGACAATGAGATGGAGGACCATGTGTAGCGAAATGGCGGGGGCGGGTTGAGGAGAGATATCTCATCCTCTCATTTGTGAATGCTCTCTTTGCGACTAACTTGTTATACATTCAAATTTTTAGAATCAAAAATACAATCACGATGGCGGAAGCTGCGAGAATTACGGGGAAGAATATATTGCCTTAGAAGAAAGACAAAATGAAATGAATTCTTATCCAATCGCGAACACAAACTCTAACGCCGCGAACGCAAGCTTACTGCCTCAATTCATAAATACAGTGGCGAGCACTTCGCAAGGACAGCAAGCAAGGAGAGCTGATGAGGGACAAGCGAGAAGATAGTAGCCATGGGAAGCCATGATCAAGAAGAGTTTGAGCGAGAAAGGAACTACTACAAACCGTAATGACAATAATAAGATTCGGAGGCTAGATCATGTGCAAGAAACTTATGGTGGACGAAAGGCAAAATAACCGTGGAGGCGAGAGAAGTCATAGAACAATATGGGAGCAGATTAAGATGCCTCCATTGAATGCTAGCGTTGAAAAGATTTGGGAAGCTATACTTGTGATGGAAAATGTACCAGCACCTTGGAATGTTGGAATGGAACCACCGCACGGGCGATAGAAGTCATGAGTTTTGTTCTTACCATCGCTTCCATGGGCATCAAACAAACGATTGTAGAAACATAAAGAGAATTATTCTCGGGATGATTGATCGGGGAAGTTGAATCACTTTCTAAAGGGAGAAGAAACAAGTCGAGACATTACCACCACCACGAGAGATGCGCAGAACGGTGTCGGCGAAGGAAAAGAAACATTTGTGATAGAAGTAGGAACAAAAGCCAAGAATTTGAACTGCAACTCTATTGTCCACTCTATCGCACCATCGAAGATTTCCATGACAACGTACTCGGTAGAGTCTTTGCGAGAGACGCTAATGATAAGGAAATAATGAGTCCAGCGAAGCAGCCTTGATTAGAAAAGTGGCGATTGAAGACTATTTCTTTCTCATGAGATGAAGTACCAAAAGGAAGGGAAACACACGATAGCCCGTTGGTTGTGAAACTAGAGATTAACCCGAAACCAGTCGATGGAGAAGATGATGAGGCAGAAGCTTGTTGGGCGATCAACCGAATTCTAATCGACACCGGAAGTTCGGTGAATATTCTTTTCTACCATACTTACAAGACAATGGGCGGAAAAGATGAGGATTTGATTCCCTCGACATACAAGATATATGGCTTTAATGGCTTTGCAAACAAACCGAAGGAGAGGTTCACATGAGGATACCTCTACAAGGATTATCAACTGATATTTTATTCTGTGTAGTTGATGTGGAATCACCGTATAATGCACTAATTGGGAGGCCATGGCTTCATGAAATTTTGGGGATCGCCTCAACATACCATCAATGCATAAAATTTCCACACCCAAATGGCATTGGTATCATACAGGGAGATTGGAAGGAGTCGCAACAGTGCCATGAGGTCGATATAGAAAGCTGCGAAGAAAGAAATGCCAAAAGAAAGGGTTGGAAGCAACATGTGAGAAATGAACAAAGAAAGGAAAAACTAATGGTAGATGCTATAGAAGTGAGGGCTGAGCATTGCCCATGAGGTGAATGCTTAGAGACAGGACCAATATTATAACAATGAAGAAGCAAAAGATATGAGGAACAAAAGGCATAAGAAGTGAATAATCGATATGACAAGATGCAAAGTAACAATTGAAGTAATGATGTGCGAGAGTCTCAATGCACCAAGAGTAAGATGAGAATACAACTAAGAAAGAAAAGTGAAATACAACAAGTGAAACAGGCGTGCGAATACTTCGCAAACAAATATCGACAAATAATGAAACATGAATGATTGAATGATTTAACAAATATACATGCGCAAATGAATGGGACGAACCTTTATGGCGTACACCTAGTTCGCGAATAACATTTCGTAAGAGGCAAATGTAAGACCTAAAGTGCGTCATATAAGGGGTATCTCTCGCCGTGGTTCGGGGGAAGGTTACACCGCTCCTGAAGCCTGAACCATGAAAATTTGGGGCCCATGAAAGCTTTATCCGGAAGAGGTACCTTGGATTCCCAACTATATATGTAGGTTATACCTGGTTGGGCGGCGAGGGTCTCTTCTAGGAGTCGATGTATGCTCAAGGCGCCGAGGTACACGGTTGAGCGAGTGCCCGGGATGGATGAACCTACCCTGGCCATTCTTGGCAAGTCTTGGCATGCGTTGCACTCGCCCGAAGAAAACTCCACTTAGGGTGCGGTCTCGTAACCATAAACCCTATAGGTATAAGGGATAAGAGGCTGCTGAAAACAACTCGGTTGTTGTTAAGACCAGGATGGGAGGAGCTAGTCTTGTATGGCCGATGTTTCGCCTCCTTGAAGGGGCAACAGGGGGAGATGATAAGGCGGTGCTCTCCATTGGGGGAGTGCCAAAGCAGAGACGCAAATGTCCAGGCTTTGTTTTCGCAAGGAGACTTAGGCTTGTCATATTTGTGCAATGATCTAGGCAATAATACTAAGCGAGGTAAGGCGAGATCAATGGGTCTTTACACGAAATGTCATGAGGCAATGTTGCTTTATGTTCGCAAGGATATCTAGGCTTGTCATATTTGTGCAACTAAAACATCTGCAGAGGCAAAAATACTTGGAAAATGATAAGGCAAGATCAATGGGTCTTTACACGCAAGTGTAAAGACGTCTGCGATTTTGTCGCCATAAAAGGTGGCGGGGAGGACCTCTAATTAGGGAGGTCTAACTCGGAAGACCACACAAAAATGATAAGGCGAGGGTCAATGAGCCATCACATGAAAATGTAAAGGCGGTCTGCGACCTTGTCGCCACAAAAAGGGATTGAATGCTCAATTCATGAAGATACCGCGACTCGTCGCGATGATACATTTCAAGTAAGATTATTAAATACAATAAGATTATTATCAAATACAAGAAGACAACTAAAATCTTCCATCGAAGATAAATAACGAGAGGCAAGTATGGGAATGGAAAAGATGAAACATTGTTATTCATCTTCGATGAAAGAATTTATACATCAATAATGTTAATCAATTATATTACAAGGGAGAACTACCAAAAAAGGGGATTTGAAGATTGAATTCGGAGGAGAAAAATCCAAGAAATATACTATAATAAGGATACGAAATGTACGAGATACTACAAGCGAGAGAAAGAAAACGAAAAAAGTTATTTCTTTGACGATTCTTCTTCTTCGTCTGATTCTTCAATCTGATTATTCTCGTCGCCAGAATTTTCTTCTTCGCCCGGCCTCGCTACTCGAAACGTCGAGACAGGCAGATTCTCGGGAACCTCTTCAAGGAGCCGAGGGATATGAATGCGAGAGGGATATTATGGTCCTTACAAACATACTCCATGCCTCTATTGCGAAAGCGAAACAGCATCATTGTTAAAGTTCTCTTTGTCGTTAGAAATTGTTTCTTCAACTTGGAATATCTATTCTCGCGAAGGAAGAGATTCTTTGCGAAATTGTTCTTTTCGGTTCGAGTTCTTCAATTCTCATTGGAAAATTCCGAGTTGCTCTTTTCAGATTCAAGCTCTCTAATTCTAACTTTGAAGCCTCTTCTCGGATTCGCAAATAAGAAACAACAAGTTAACAATTTACAAGTAATATTACGGAAATAAGAAGCGGTAAAGGTATAATAAGCAACCTTCTCTACGTCGAGATATCATATCTTTAACCAAGGAAGTATGCTCGGCGTGAAGACTAACATCAACACCTAGGTTATTTCTGGCGTTATCTAAAACTTTCGCAGCCCAGGCGAATTCATCATCATTATTTATAACAAGGAGCGAACGAATCTGATCTTCTCGCTCACTAAGTAAGGAATTCTGGCGAAGCAATTCATCTCGCTCAATTTGTAACTCAAGAAGAGATTTTTGAAATGTTGCTAATGCTTGAGCACCATTGTTAGCAATGCGGTCTTTGTCATCTATATGATCACTAATTTTCTTCCTCAAAATTTTGATTTCTTTACGAGACTCAAGAAACATTTGTTTAAATTGGTTGGCCGCACTTAAACAGGATCTATGTTCAATCTCTAAAAGGCGATATTTGGTCCAAGTTCATCTAATGAAAGAGAGTTAATTTTGTTCGAAGAACTACTTAAAGAAGTGTTGAGATGAGCGAGAAGAAGGTTATTATCCATAGGTTCGAAATGTATGAAGAAGAATAGCTTCATCGGAGAGATTATATACGTCTGCGAAAGTAATAAGTTAGGTGGCAATACCACGACCAATAAAATAAAAAATAATAAAAGAAGGCAAATATTATACCATAAAGTTCTTTGATTAGCATTTTGAAGGGTGGATACCCTCTCTTTTTGAGAGACAAGTTCGGTATTTAACTTTTGAATCGTCTCGTCTTTATCGCGAGATAACTTTGACTTGAGTCTCAATTCTCGAATCTTTTTGCTCAATTGCGAATTCTTCTTCTCAAGATTGTTGCGTCTTCTCTCAAGATCCGAGGCAACTACAAAGAAGACCTTCCAACCTATGAAAAAAGATAGAAAAGCTGTTAATACACATACAATAATATAAAGACAATGGGGAGATATGATTGTATACATACCAAGGATCAAGCGCATTCAAGAAGTCGGGAGACATAGTTCTAGAGACTCCATTGAAAGAATCATTGCCCTCCGGTAGAGTGGCATTGCACACGTTGCGAGAGTCAAAGAGAAGCTAGGGAGCATCTCCCATTCCTTGGAAAGAATCGGAGAAGATACTAGACAAGCCTGACCCATAGAAGAAGCCAGTTAACGGGGTCCTTGTAGCGAGAGAGCGATTGGAATCATGGTCATCTTCATCGAGAGAGACTCGAGTTTGAGCCAAGGCGAGAAGAGGATTGGACCTTTCGCTTCTTAGTTAAAGGGGCGGAAGGATTTACCCTTGCGGCGATGATCTTACCCTTACTTCTAGTCTTCGTTAAAGCAACAACTTTTTCAACTTCGACCTTCGCAAATGTGTAAAGTTGAGAAACGAGAGGCGATAGCAAAAAAAAAAAAAAAAAAAAAAAAAAAAAAAAATGAAGGGGAAATGCTTCTTACTTCACTCATAAGCGATCGAAGCAATGTCAAAGTATCCTCCGACGGATCCCTTTTGTAGCTATTTTTCAATCTGGTTATCTGAAAGATTTCACAAATTCAGCAATCGTAAAAAGAAAATTGTGAAAGCAAAAATTTGGAGTAGGAAACATACTTCTTTTTCCTTCTCAGGCCATTTGAATTCCCATGGATGATATCCTGCGAGATTCGCAGGGAGAATATGCGAGCCCGCGATGTAAGGACCATTTAAGATCAAAGGTACGACCCACCATTTCTCGTCTTTGGAATGACGAGGAGAGGAATTGTTACACGGGTGCCAATCAATATCTTGCATGAGTAATTTATCTTCGAGAGACATTACTATTTTTCTTCGAGACGAACGCCCGGCGAGATCTCGCATTCATCATAGTTATCCTTAAGTAATTTTCAAAGAAGTTTTCCACAAGTGTATTTCTCAATGACTATTTCCAAATTTGCGAATTCGGGATTTTAGGCGGAATTAGGGTATAAAGATCCTTTGCACGCACCGCGGTTCGCGAACTCAAGCATCAAAGCGAATACAATCGCCACTTAATTGATAAACAGCCCGATTGAATTTTTCATGGGCCAAAATTTCATAAAATAAAGGCAACTCGGGATTGTACAAGGGAATAGGAAGTCCCGCGAGAATCGACCGAGCGAGACTATAATCTTTTGATCATCACATTGATGATCGAGAAAAGATTCTGGAGAGAGAATGGATGAGGGTTCTTGATCGGGAATGGTTGATAGAGTGAAGCCCTTCTCGAGCAATTTCGATTAACTTCATCAAAAGAAGTTTTGTATGCACGACTAAGGGCAGCCATTATCGTATGGGAATGGATGAGAGGTTAAAGGTAAAGATCGATGCTAGAGAAAGATGAAAAGAAGATTTGCGGTAGCGAGGAGCGCAAATTGCGGAAGGAGAAAATCAAAGAAGTTGCGAGAGAAAAACTAAAGAACGAAAAGGAGAGGAAAAGAAAACTATATATAGGGAAAAAGATCCTCGAGAAAAACGAGGTCATTTAATGCGAGAAGGGACATGAAAGGTCAAGAATAAACGGTTGGAAGAGACGTGTGAAAAACGGCTTTAATGGTTAAAAGGCGTATGCGGAGTCAAAGCAGAGATAAAGATAAGCGATCGCAATGAACAAAAAACATCGCTCTCATGATATTCTTCCCTTCGCAAGAAGAGTATGAGGAGAGACAGATATCTCAAAGCTTGAACATCGCAAAAGAATAGAGGCAAGTACGTACTTTTCAAGTCCAGTATTCTTTCGCTCGTTCCTTCATCAGAGAAGACCAAAGATTATTACAACAACAGATTTTTCCTTAAAAATTGCTCTTCAAGCAATATTCAAGGAAAAAGAGGCAAGATGTAGGACCATAATATCGCAACGAACAGGACTCGCGAAGTTAATAAACGACGATGTCGCGAGGCAGTCGCAGAGGGCTAAAATAAACGACGCAAAGAATAACGACACATAAAACATAAAGAAGACGTGAGATTGGCGAGGGTTAAGAAGTGTCGCGAGATTGAATAGTTGTACATTTGGCGACACTTCGCGAGACATTCCAGAAAATAAAGGATATAACCATTTGTCATCCATTATGTATTACCCTATATAAAGGGTCGAGTGAGTCTGTTGGGGGAGAGAGATCTTTTGAGAATTGTTAGGCAAGTCATTAGGAGAGAGAAAGTTTAAGAGTGTTTTACTTGCTAAGTGTAATTCTACTTTTCCTGTGTAGAACTCATGAAATTAATCAATAAACATTCTCAATTATGCAACTTTCAATGAGACTAATTAATCAAAATATAGTGAGGGGTGTAGTGTGGGAAAACCTGCTACTACAATGTCGAATGATTATAAAAGTATATTTGGTTAACTTAAGCACTTATTTTAAATGGGTTATGATTAATAAATGTGTGAGCTATATTTGAGAGAAGCCTTGATTTAATTAAGCCTCCGATACACACCGTTGGTGTAGTGGACTATCGTCAATTAATTGGGTCCAAGATTCTCATTGATTAGTTAATTGTGTGGCTCCATGGTCCATATCATGGCTTGATATTATCTTTGTTTTCTTTTGATTCAATTGTTACAGTAAGTTTTTAGAGTATCTCCTTTAAATTGTCCACTGCAAATGATTTGTCTTTTTGGGTTGTATAAAGATTTTGGGTATGAGTTCCATACTTCCATCGATGATTGTAGTAACGAAAAGGACTAATGGTGAGCATGGAGACTTTGAAACCAGTTCATTCTAGTTTAAACATGGATGAACCCATACGCCATAGATTAAATCCTAATAAAAATTTATTAATAAACCTTGGATGAAACCGGTTTAGTCCTAATATATACATGAGTGAAACCATGTACATCACATTATCAAACTTGGATCATCCTAGTTCAAAACATGGATGAAAGCAAATTCAACTGAATGTAAAATGAAGGATGAAACTAGTTGCATACTAGTTAAAGATGGATGAAAACAAATTTAACTAAACTTAAATTAAGATGATACTAGTTTCATTTAAAGCACAGGTTGATACCCTTTTTTTATCAAAGCTATATTTCTAATATATTATTTTTATTAGTTTAAGTCAGGATGCATCCAGTTTCATCCTAGGTATTTTTTCAAATAATTTTTTTGTATTTTAGTTTAAGCCATGATGCAACCAGTTACATCCTAGTAAAAAAATTATGAAAAAAACTTAGGTATTTATTATCAACAAAGGATCTTATTTTGTAGATCATTTAAAATCCTTTGTAAAAATATAAATTTTACTAAAATCGGATTTATATTTTGCAAGTTATGAATTTTATGATTCTGTTCAAATGGGAGAGGAAAGGATAACATAAAGAAAAACATATAAAGAGAAAAGACATCATTGTCTAGAATTTTTGGTGTCCATTTCACCCATTTATAATATTTACTTGTCCGTTAGAGCCATGTTTTAAGAAAACTTGGGCAATAGACCCATTTTCTCTTTTTTAGTTCAATAGTAAAAGAGAAATAATAGGTAATTTTACATTAAATAAGTTGGCCTATTGTTTGGAGTTACCATAAACTATTTCTCGCAATTTTTTTTTTTTTTGCCATAATTCATTTTTTTTTTATAGAAAGAAAAGTTTTATTAATCATGAAGGGGGAAAGTTACAATCTCTAGCTAGGAGACTACAAAATTCCTCTGGAAAATTATTAAGAAGATATAAGTTTGTAGCTGATACTCTGACTGACTTATCCACTGCATCAGCTACTTGGTTATCTTCTCTGCTAACAAAAGTGAATTTATTACAATATTCAAAACCTAAACTCAGATGTTTTATTTCCTTAAGTGGGTTTCTGTTTTCCCATTGTATGAGAAGAACATTATCTCTAATTGATTGAATAATGAGTTCAGCATCTGCTTTTATATGAATTCTCGTGAGCTGGTTCTCCTTTTCCCAAGCTAAAGCTTCACGTATATCCATGCACTCGCCAATCTCTGGATTTAGAACTCCATCTCTGTAGAAGCCTTTGATTCCTTCACAAATACCTGAGGAAGAACGCATGACAATGCCCGTACAAAGTGTGTTAGTATCATAGTCAAAAGAAGCGTCCACATTAAATTCTAAAATATCTTGCATGAGAGGTATCCAGTGTAAGATTATCATGCATATGAACAGATGAAGAAGGTAGATGTGAATGCAAGTAATAATTGATATTATGCAGAGAGGTGAAAGGGTTAGGTGTAACTCCCTGAAAGACTACATCGCATCTGTCTTTCCAGATTATCCAAGCACTAATGATTAGATTATAAAACCCTTTTCATCGACTGAACTGTTATTGTTTGTGAACCAACTTTCAACCCATTCAGAGACGCTGAGACCTCTGCTATAAACATCATCAATATCCACATTAGCCAACCTCCATACAGTTCTAGCATGTGAACAACAGAACAATAAATGCTCAATGGTTTCATCTTGATCACCACATATAGCACACTGAAATTCTATATTGTCATTGTAGAGAGAAATTTTCTTTCTTTTGGAATGAGCTTCATGTAAGCATTTTCAAGCAAAGATTTTAATCCGATGAGCAGCTTTAGTTTTACACACTGACTTCCAAACTCTACTCTGAATAACTCGACCATTAACTACAACTTCTGCATTACTCATAGTGAAGTTTCTATAAGCACTTTTAGCCGAGAAATTTTCATCCTTAGATGGCATCCAGACAATGATATCTTCTTTAGAAACATCAAGAAATAAACCTTATATCTTCTGGTGGAAGTGTTTGCATCAAAAAGGTGATTGAGTAAACTTACATTCCAAGTATTGGTATTTGGTAGAATAAGTTCATTAACTTCTTGATAGAATCTGTGAAGATCATTGATAGGTTAAGGAGGATTATCTAAAACAAGTATCCATCTCATCAACTATATTTTGGTTTTCCTTCCATTGTTAACTTCCATAAAAATTCTTTTGAACTATTAGAAGAACTTTGATGATGTCATTCCAATTGTATATGAGAAATTCTCTTTCAGATTTTGATAAAGAATATCCCCATTTCTGAAATATTTACTTCCCATAATTTGAGTCCATAAAGCAGCAGATTCTGTGCATAGTCTCCAAGCTAGCTTAGTGAGAAGTCCTAAGTTAATCATTTCTAGATCTCTAAAATCAAGACCACCCAAGTCTTTGGTTTTACAAACTTTGAGCCAGGAAAGAGGGTTGTGTCTTCTGTTGGAATTATGTTCCCAAAAAAACTTCCTTTGTGTAGTTGTGAGTTTCTTGATAATTGTATTAGGTAGTTTAAAAATGACCATCTGATAAATAGGTATAGAGTTGAGAACATGTTTAATCATAGTTGACTTGCTAGCTTGAGTGAGAGATCTAGAAGACCAAGTGGAGTGTCTGTTCAAGAAATTCTCTTCAATAGCTTTGAAAGCTTCTTGCTTAGAGTGACCTAAAAGTAATGGAGATACAAGATATTTATCCTTGGAGTTCATGGGCTTGACACCTAAAATTTGTATAAGATTCTCAACAACTTCAGGATTAGTTTTCTTGCTGAAATGAACAGAAGATTTCTCAAAGTTTATTACTTTACCTGATTGAGTACTGAAATTATGAAGAAGTTCCAAAAGATTAGTAACTGATAAAAGATTAGCTTGAGTGAAAATCAAGCAGTCATCTGCAAAAAGCAAATAATTGATGTCTTGTGAATTGACGACCACTTTAATACCTTTAATGGTATTTTCCTGTTGAGCAGAAGCGAAATGTATTGAAAGAAATTCCATGGCAAGAATGAAGAGATATGGTGATAGTGGATGACCTTATCTAATGCCTCTTGAAGGATGAAATTCTTCACAGGGAGAACCATTGAGCATAACAACAAGAGAAGTAGTGCTTATACATTGGTAAATTACCTCAATAAGTCCTCATTGAAACCAAAGTGCCTAAGAACTTTAATTAAGAACTTCCATAATCTGTTAAAAGCCTTTGGCATATCTACTTTTAAACCATTTTTCAAAGCAACACTAAGCCTCCTGATAGACCTATGGGTTCAATGTAAGCTTGATTTGGATAATGATGGTGTCTTAGGAGTGGATTACTTTTATCTTGAGTAATCTTAGTCTCACATAGAAAAATGATTACTGGATTTTGAGACCTAATCAATTCACTAAGATGGTTCCTAGAAGAGGAAGATTTTAAACCTTGGATATTCCAGAAATGATTTTCATTTTTGGATGACAAAGTAAGTGAGAACTTATTAACAAGTAAATAAAAAAGTTGGTCAAAAATTATCTTTTATGCTTCTTGTTATAGTAATGTACGTGAGAAATAAGAAGGTAATAAATACATGCAAGAAATAAACCTAGGTGCTTTGGGAAGTAAATAATCAACTGAAAATTAATAAAGCACTTAATGTTTACTAAATTATTGAAAACAATTGGAGAGTGATTAAGACAAGAAAAATGATTGGTGAAAAGAATACCTGATTTTCCAAAGACGCATTATTAGTTTGTGCTCCATCTGTTGTGCACCTTTGATCTGTCTGGACATCTATGATATTGTTAGGACTGGAATTGGAATCAGAAGCTTTAGTATCGGAGGTATTAGGCAAGGGTTCACTGGAGGTTCTAAGCCGCTTTCCAAGTCTAATGTCTTCAACATTATTAGCTTCACTATTTTTGAGGAGGAAATCCATGTTGATAGGCACACCATCTTTGGGAGGGAAAAAAATAGTGTTTTTGGCAAAATTCTTTTGACACTTCCTAGAAGCTGGCACAACAGTGTTGGTATTCGATGATATTTTCTTCCTCAAATTGCTAACCTTGCAAAAAAAAATAAGTTTTTTCATGAGAATTGGCTAGAAAAATAGCGGTATCTTTGCAAGCTATTTTGTAAAGTGCTTAATGATATAGCATTCTGCATATTCCACTTGGTTGTCGTTCATATAAAAATTTAATCCAACGAGATAACCCAACATGTGTAATGGCTTTAACACCCATTTGCAGTGGATTAGTTAAATCAATGTTGACGCAGACTTTAACAGGTACACTTCCAACTGGGATAGCATCTTAATTTGGGTTCAATAGACACCACTTCACCCATTAGTTCACCAATTTTTGTAATAGCTGCAACATTAATATATGCTCTTGTAGAAGAAATTTCAATTGGATCCAAAACTGTTGAAAACCCCATTGTTTTTCTGTGTAAATCAACTCTGGAATATAATCATTAACCACTAGGAGCTTTTTGTTGATACTCCAAGGACGTTCATCAATAACTTTGTTAAGCAGATCACATTTATTGAACTTGAATATAAAGATATTTGGATCAATCTCAACAATTCTGAGATCATCTACAGACATGAAAGGCCAAGTGAAATGGATGTATTTTTCGACCAGATCATAATTCATTCTTCCTTCTGTATGACTTTGACAATAGCACAAGCTTCCCAGTTAGCTTCTTCTTCACCCCTCTCATTGGTACTATCTTGCTGAAAGATGACAACATCATTAGTATCTCCAAGATCCAGTGTGGCTTGTTTGAACTTGCTAACAAGATCACCAACTTATGTAGAGTTTTCTTCTTTCATTGTAAGACTATGGTTTATATTAGGTGTTTAAGGGTGAAAACTATTCCTTCGGATTTGGTAATTTGGGGTGTGTGGATGAGGAATGAATCTAAACCCTAAACAAATGCACTGCGTGGGTGAGTGCTTGTAGATTCGAAAATCAACATGCAAGTCCGGCCTAAACCAAGAAATGGCCATTCCGGCACTCGTTTGGTCACAAAGTAAAGGAGATGGGGTTGATCTTAGGGAGGAAGCGAAGAAGGTGTTGAGATTGTGAAGGTGTTGGCTTGCTTTGACTTGTGTAACAAAGGTGAGCGAGCTTAAGATTGATGCAAAGTGTGCTCAGGTGTTTGAATACGTTTTGTATTAACAATTGGTTTCTTTCTAAATGTCTGAACTTGTCTTGATTTTTCTCGTGTTTTGAAAAATAGGGAGGAGAACCTATTTATACAAGTTATTTGAGCCTTATTCACGTCTCTCGTGGGATGTGGAGGAAGTGGAGTGATGGAGTAGTGGAGGTGTGTGTTGGTGTTACACGACCAGTCTAGCCCACTTCTCATGTCATCTCTAACCTTCCATGACTTCCTGACACGTTCTTGTGATGGCGCGTTGCACGCTACACGCTGTAAACCGCCAGACCAATACCCTAGTATGTATCCCCCAGTTTGTGACATGATTGATGTCTCGAGTGTGTGGATCGTGGGACCCACATAAAGTTACATGTAATGCTAGATTAAATAACTAAGTTATTTAGGAGTCGATACTTGTGAAGTATCATGTGTATTCCATGCACGTATCGCATCATGGTGTGGTAGAGTGATGGGTGGTGATTACCATGACGCCTCACTGACCAATTAACTCCTCGACCGGTGTTATATAACCAAGCCGGGTGAAGTTGGACGGACGAGATGATCTTTGAGACACTCATCCGTGACCGTTGATGGAATTAGGGTTTTGAAGAGGTGCGCAGGCATCATTCTTCAGCTTGGGAGACGATTTTGGCCAGGCCGATCGTACATGCGTGTAGACGGCATGACGGTGTAGGTGCCCATACCCCATTACCTCACGAAAGTATAATCTGGGCCACTCAATTTGTCCGGTGAAGTTGAGTGGTCGAGATCAATTTGTCGCACATCACGCCATCTTCAGGCGCATTCCAAGACGACCAATTCTTGGTCGGTCTTGGCCGATCGGTCTGGAGTGTTGGTGGTAGGCTGCTGTTCACGCCTATACCTGACTTTCCCATGAAAACGTGATCTAAGCCACTCAAATCATCCGGTGAAGTTGAGTGATCGAGATCAGTTTGCAATTTGGGAAGTGTGACCATGCAAGTTTGGACGCGCGTTTTGGGATTGCCAGGCATGATATGCCTTGGCCGATCAGGTGAGGGGATATACGGGCCCACGGTGGTCATACTGGTATGACCGGACCTGCTTAATCTAATATGGGACCCTCCATTCGTGCGGGAGAAGATGGATGCTCGTGATGCTCAAAACACTAATTTTTTGGGTTTCACGGCCGCGTGTCATGCTCTGTTCGGGCGCTCGGGTGGGATGACCAACCATGGTTGGTCCCGACCGATTGGTCAGGTATGCAGGCGGCCCACTGGTGATTGTGTTGACATGCTCTGGGCCCTTTGAATCTACATCTACGCCCTCCATCTATACCCGTGAAGATGGATGGTTGAGACTGCTATTTTGCGACACATGTAATATGCCCGTTTATGGGTAAAAATCGTTTCGCCGATTTCGGTAAATTCGGTAGGTGAGTGAGAAACTGGTTCAAACCCTAAACAAATGTGCTGCACGTGAGCACTTTATAGATTCGAGAGATCAATCTGCACAAGTCAGAAGCCTAAACCAAGAAATGGTCGTTCCGGACTTGCTCCGGTCACAAAGTGGAGGAGAAGGGTTGATTTGGGGAGGAAGCAAAGAAAGGTGTTGAGACCGAGAATAGTGCAGGAGAGTAGTATCTCGACTTGTATCAGAAAGTAAAATCTTTGGAAGCTTGCAAGAGATGAAAGCTTTTTGGGAGAGCTTGCAAAGTTGCCTTTCCGAGAGTGTAGTATTTTTCTCTTGGACCGAGACTTTTTTCCGGTGGAAATAGGTAAGACCTATTTATAGAAGTCGAGATTGAAACGTACCCCTGGTCTCATGAAGGAAGAGAGTAAAGGGTGAAATAATGAGAGGAGGTGGTAACTTCTGATGGTGTTAATGGGTGAAAACATTTTCACCATTATTTCCTCATTTATTTGACCGCTTTATTCCTTTTCACGCTTTCTTAATGTGAGCGTAGTGTCTGTTGCAAGTTGTGACCGCCAAACCAAAACCCGGAAAGCATCCCGGGTTTGTGTTGATGTCTCGAGTGTTGGTTGCATCTTGAGTGCAAGTGGTGCTGCTAGGGCGCATGTGGCATGTGCCAATGACGTGTGTGGAATGCCTTGGAGGTAGGTTGCACGGTTTGCAAGTTAGGCTACCAGGCGTGTGTGTTTGGCATGTGCCAATGGCATGTGCGGAATGCCTTGGTGGTAGGTTGCACGGTTTGCAAGTTGGGCTACCGGCGTGCATGTTGGCATGTGCCAATGGCATGCGTGGTCCGTTAGGGCCGTGGCTTTAGTAAGAAAAGCTACCAATGAGCATGTTGGCATGTGCCAATGGCATGCGTGGCGTTATTAAGCCGTGGCTTTGTAATAAAAGCTACCAATGAGCATGTTAGCATGTGCCAATGGCATGCGTGGCCGTCGGGGCCGTGGCTTTGGTAAGAAAAGCTACCAATGAGCATGTTGGCATGTGCCAATGGCATGCGTGGCCGTTAGGGCCGTGGCCTTGTAAGAAAAGCTACCAACGAGCATGTTGGCATGTGCCAATGGCATGTTGGCCGTTAGGGCACGTGGCCTAGGTAGGAAAAGCTACCCGGTGAGCATGTTGGCATGTGCCAATGGCATGCGTGGCCGACTTGGCCTAGGTTGCATGGTTTGTAAGCCTAGGCGCTATATTTAGCATGCGCCAATGGCATAGCGGCTTGGAAATATGGCTTGTGGTACATGTTGGCATGTGCCAATGGCACGTACTGGCCATGTTGACCTAGTTGCACGTTTTGCAAGCCTAGGCGCTATATTTGGCATGCGCCAATGGCATAGCGGCTTGGAAATATGGCTTGTGGTACAGCGTTGGCATGTGCCAATGGCACGTACGGCCATGTTGACCTAGTTGCACGTTTTGAAAGCCTAGGGCGCTATATTTGGCATGCGCCAATGGCATAGCGCTTGGAAATATGGCTTGTGGTACGTGTTGGCATGTGCCAATGGCACGTATGGCCATGTTGACCAAGTTGCACGTTTTCCAAGCCTAGGGCGCTATATTTGGCATGCGCCAATGGCATAGCGGCTTGGAAATATGGCTTGTGGTACGCGTTGGCATGTGCCAATGGCACGTACGGCCATGTTGACCTAGTTGCACGTTTTTCCAAGCCGCTATGCCAATGGCATAGCGGCTTGGAAATATGGCTTGTGGTACACGTTGGCATGTGCCAATGACACGTACGGCCATGTTGACCTAGTTGCACGTTTTGCAAGCCTAGGGCGCTATATTTGGCATCTTGTCGATGGCATAGCGGCTTAGTTTGGCATGGTTGCCAATGAGTGCGATATGTAGTTTGATTTTGGCGTCGCGCCATGGTGTGCGATGTGCGGCTTGGTTTTGGCGTTGTTGCCATGGTGCGCAGTGTGCGCTTGGCTTGGCATTGTTGCCATGGTGCGTGATGTGTGAGGCTTGGTTTGGCATTGTTGCCATGGTGCGCGATGTGTGGCGGCTTGGTTTTGGCGTTGTTGCCATGGTGCTAGTGTTTGCGGCTTGGCTTGGCATTGTTGCCATGGTGCCATGGCGCGATTGATGTGCGGCTTGGTTTGGCATTGTTGCCATGGTGCGCGAGTGTGCGGCTTGGTTTGGCATTGTTGCCATGGTGCGCGGTGTGCGGCTTTGTTTTGGAATTAGGGTTACGTGTCGAAAAGCCTAACGGTATTTTGAAAAAATACCTCTATTAATTATTTACACCGAGTTAAATGCTCTTAGTTAATGTGTTGCGGGTAACACTAGGTCATGGGGTTTTACGATTTTACCCCTTGTTTAAAAACCACCATCAACATTAAGCCCCCTGCTTAGCTCGGAACAGGGGCTTTGTTGCGAGGTAAGCATAAGATGGTGACAAAATATCAACAACAAACCGTAAAGAGAATTGAGGAGGCTTGTATGACCTTTTATAAATAGGATTTGGAACCCTTGCCTCTGGTAGTTTTGCACAAATCGGGAGGCTAGCACAATTGGTGGGGCCGGCGCAGCTTGGGCGACGTTGGGAAGTTGGCGTGAGTCGGGAAACTGAGTGTGTTAGCTGGTGGGACCGGCGCAGGGTGTGGAAGCTGTGCGTGCTTGTGGGCGTGACTTGGGAAACTGAGCGTGCTAGCTGGTGGGACCGGCGCAAGGTGTGCGTGCTTGCAGGCGTGGCTTGGGAAACTGAGCGTGCTAGCTGATGGGACCGGTGCAACTTGGGCGACATTGGGAGGTTGGGCGCCCTTGTGGGCCCGCTTCTTACACGCACGATTTTGGTAAAAGGGAATCCTTCCCTATTTCAGAATCCTTACGCCTATGTATATAAAGTCCCTTTCTCCCATCTTGCACTTTCATCTTTTCATCCTTTCCTACCAAATGACAGAGTCATAAAGAAGAACCAAACTTCGTGTATGTCTTCCAAGATTTCCTTTTTATGTAGGTGTAAAACCCAGTGCGCTTTTGTTTGTGCATATAATTTCTGGCGTGTCATTGTAGAAAATATTGTATGTATGCAACCAAGGGAAATACCGCATATATTATTCGAACCCGTAGGAAAGTGCTCCATATATTATTTTGAACCCGAAGAAGGTTCCGCAGGACGCACTTGAGCCCGTATAAAATACCACGTATATAATTTTGAACCACAAGAAAATATGCGTGTGCGAGTCTTGAACCCGTAGAAAATACTCGTACATGAATCCCGAAGAAGAATACCGTATATATGCTCCATACGACTTCGAACCCGCAGGAAATATTGTATATATGATTTTCGGTCCTGAAAGAAATACTGCGCGTGCAATTTTGAACCCGTAGAAAAATACTCCATATAATTTTGAACCCGAAGAAGGATACTGTAGGCATACTTGAACCCGTATAAAATACCGCGTATATAGTCTTGAACCCGAAGAAAATACTGCGTATATAGTCTTGAACCCGAAGAAAATACTGCGTATATAGTCTTGAACCCGTAGAAAATACGCCCTCCTCTTTTTTTTTTTTATTGCGGGTTTTCCTCTTGTTGGGCGCGGTTATGTGTCAGGGAGATAATTTTGTGTTTTTTTTTTTTTTGTGTGCAGGTATCTTGTTGCTAAGTTGTTATTAAGAGATCCGACAAGATGTTACAGAACAAAATTTCGCTTCATCAAAGGATGTCCATAATTCCGGACCAAACACGGATGATGAGTTTTTTGCCAAGAAACTTGTCTGCTCGGAAAAATCACCTGTGTTTCGTGCCAATTTTGTTAACCGGTGGTGAAGATGAAAAGAACACACGTTCGGTTCGCCTGGGAGAACACCATACGGTTCCGTCTTCATAAAGGGGTATATTCCTCTTCCAATATTGATTTCGAGGATGTGCCAAAGCCCATTGCGTTCTTTTGATAGATGGGTTGAGTTCATGGTGAGTAAGGAGCATATAAATACCAACTTGACGCGAGCGCAGTTATTGATGTTGTCGAGCTTGATAAATCTCCGATTAGGAAGGATATCTCGGGATTTGTTGCTTTCATCTCCAGATGGTGTTCGGACACCCATACGATCATATGTAGATGGGGTGAGATAACTTTCTCCTTGGAGAGTGTGGCTCTCTTGCTGAATCTACCGGTAATTGGGAATCTTAAAATCCAATTATCTCACTACAAGAAAGTGACTCTATTGCTTCACGTAGTTTATAGTAGGTGTGGCAATATAAACCTTATTGCCACATGTAAGCTTAGGTGTAGCAATGTATAGTTTTATTGCCGCGGGTTGGATGTGGTGCGGCAAAAGAGAGGTTTCTTGCCACGGATGCTTGATATGGTGTTGCAAGAAGATATATATTTACTATTTTAATCCGATTTTAATTTTAATAATGCTTAAAATATTTTGAAAATCGTCCAAAACGGAAAATTTTCACTAAACTTATTTTCTTCCATATTAAATAAAATGTATTTAATTATCCCTATTATCTCTCAAAGATAATTGTAGGATCCCTAACTCTTAGCATTTCTTCCTTTCTGATTTAAAGCCATCAAAATAACATCCCCTCCATCTCTCTTGCACTCTCTCCAAGAGAATTATTTTTTCTTTCAGAAACTTATCATCATCCACATGTACTAGTTTTTATTTGATTGTTTTCTATGGTAGTATTAATTACTTGTACTGAAAACTTCTTCGTGCAACAAGTTCGTGGAGATTGTGATTACAAAGTTTTTTGATGATTAAACAATGCATCTGTTATGCTATATCTAAAGAGCTTCCACATCCACTTTTGCTGTCATCCACTTTTATTATGGTATTGATATCATACGAGGTATATAGTTTAATTCTTGTTCGTATACTAATCCTCTCATTATAAAATGGTGAAATCTTAAAGTCTAAACTTTGAGATTGGAATCTAAACTTATTAATGGATTTCCATTCAATGTTAGATAATTAATTTGGCCAATTGTTTCTTTTGCAGGAGCCAATTTCACCCGTGAAGGACTTTGTTTGAAGATCAATTTTTGTCGTTTGTCTTTTGTATAAAAAGTTTGTAACCCGAGATCTAAATTATTATGCGTATAGTCACTGTAATCAATCAGTGCTTGAAAGAAACGGAAATTAATATTCAATGAAACTTTTCTTTTTATAATGCAAACAAATTAAATTTTTAGATGAATCCTTGTATTTTTTTCCCCGTTATTTTCTTGAAAATAAAATAGTACTTCATCCCAAAAGAAAAAATCAATTATATTTTTTCTGATGGAAAAGAAATCAAATACGATGGAACCAAATTGCCTCTCAATTACGCCGTTGAAAACAAATTTTAAAGATAAAACAAAACTGAAAATTATTAATTTAATATTATTAAAAATGAAAATTGAAAATAAAGAAAAAAATTAAATTAGAAAAATAATTTTTTGCCTCATGCGTTTGGTGTGGCAAAAACCCGCCTTTTGTCTGCAAGACGTTAAAGGTGTGGCAATAACTTCTTGTCACACAAAGTTGTCACACAGTGGTGTGGCAAAAATAATTATGTGGCAATAGGATTTAGCCACATGAAATATGTGTTCTTGCCACATAAACGACGTGTTGCAATACACCACCTTTCTTGTAGTGTCCGAAAGTGAGGGGAAGATGCGGGATGAACTTGCCGCTAAGTTGGAAGATTTCGCTCGGAAAGACTCCACTGCGAAGTCGAAGGATTCTGTAGGAAGAGGATGAAAGGTTCCTTACAAATTTTGGTGGATATCTCAATGGTTTCCTGACGAGCCGGAATCAACATTGGTGCGATGATCTTCACGTTCAAGATTACTTTTGGCTCTCTCGTTGTCTAGAGACATTTTTGACGATGGTTCGGTAAGAAGGAGATAAGACCCGAGTTGCTAGTGATTCTTTGTGAAGTTGGCAAAAGGTGAAGTTCTTCCCATTGGCAAGCTATTCCTCGGTTGCCCATGTATGTGCATCGGATCACCCGGTTGCGAACATGTGAGTTTCGAATGGTTTCATGAAAGTGAATTCATATGTTCACGTTGCTTTTCCGCAAGTCCGGCTATGGGAGCACTTTGAGAAGTATGCTTCAAACCGATGCCTTCGATTCCCGCGAGTTGGGGCGGCTCTCGAATTCTTCGATGGGTGAACAAAGCGCCCAAGAGTTGGCGTGAGCTTGGTTAGTCTTCTTGATAAGTCGTATGAAATCAATTTTCGCCCATGGGAGCCGGTCCAGGTCGTTGACTCAAATTGACACCTTTGCTTTGCTCCGCTCATGTCTTTGTCTTCTCATGGCGATTTGAGCGTTGGTGAAAACTTGTTCATTCAAAGTTTGCTTGCCCGATTATATGCCATCTTTCTCCATGGGGTCTTTCCGGATAGTGCACAATATTGACCGTGGCTTTGCTCGTCACATGGGTTTTGATCAAGGGTACCTCTTGCTTTACCAGTAGGTGCTTCCTAAGGATTCATTGCGTGCCGCCCTCAATGCAAGTGCCCTCGAGCCGGTATCCGCCTTCCCTTCTTACAAATGGGAAGAGTAACTCGACGACCTTTGGCTATAATGAGTTCTCGGTGCGACGAGTTTATTATGATCCAAGCTTTTGTGAATAACGTGGTGGAGAACGTTCGTTGTAAACCTTCCCAACAGATTTTGAAGAAGCATCCAATGTTGAGAGATCTCAGCGAAAGTTGCCTAGCAACTCGGAAAGTCCTGTGCCAAGGAACGGAGAACGAAGAATCGTCTTTGGCGGGTTCCGGGACGGTTTCAAAAGATCCTCCCACAGCTCTCGTGTCTTTCAGTTCTTCCAATAACCAGGTATGTGTCGCTTCTTCATTGGTTTTGCCTCAAAACGCGTGAATTTTCTTTGAAACATGTGTCTTGTTTCTTCCAGGCTTCGGTAGTGTTAATGCTTTCGCCGCCCTTGCACGTTGCGAGAGAGACGGCAATTTCTTCAAAGAATTGCAGCAGACCGAGCCTTTTCATAGCGGTGATGAGTCGGAGAAAGAAGAAAGTTCGACGAGTGAGAGTGATTCCTCTGGCAAGACCGGTTCTTTTTAGGAAGTGGTTCGGTGAGTTTCGCGCTTCTTTTCTCTCTTCTTCTGTTTCTTGTTTTTGAAAATGTCTAACTCGAGTTCGCAGGGAGGAATCCGATTCGGAGGATGATTCGGGGTAGAGGCACACGAAAACTTGCCTTTGGTGACCACCGCCGGTGACTTGGAGATAAGGCGTTAGCCGATTGCGGCACAGATGTGGCTCAAACGGCGGATGATTCTCTCGATGGTTGTTGCCGTAGACATGGAGGAAGACCATTTGCGAGTCGTGAGGCCAGGTGGGCGCCATTTTTGATCCTCCGTACTTGGTTCCTTATCCAGGTCATGTCTTTGGTTGGCGGCTTCAACAGGCGTGCGGCTAAGCACGAGGCGTTGTACACGAGAATCTGGAGAAATATGGACATATGGCCACAACCAAGAAAGTCACTAGTCGATTTGCTTTGGTTAAGCGTGTGGAAGAGGCTTTATCTTCCATCGAGGATATGCGTGAGGTGACCGGTCACACCGTTTCGAAGACGTTATTGCCGATCGGGAGCACCATCGCGACGTGTGCGTAGAAAAGGAGTTCAACACTTCGTGGTTTGTCGAAGGCCTTGCCTTTGAGATCCAAAAGTTGAAAGATGCGGCAATCGAAAGCCTTTCCGCCGAGGAGATTGCACGACGGGGAGGTGGAACTCGAAGAACTTTCCAAGATGTTGACTATGAAAGAGAGCGGCTCTTGAAGATGCAAAGTTGACTTTCTCCAAGAAGAGCAGACTTCTGTTGGATAATTTTCCTTGAACATTTCTCTGCTAAACTTTCATTGAGGTTCTCCTTTTTTTTGAAAGACATATTGGATGTCCGGGTTCAAAGCTTGACCTTTGATATGCGGCTAGTAGCTTTTGAGGATATTGGATTATTTCTGGGATGAATGGTTTTGATAATATGACTTTGATTATGTTTTTGGGAAAGGAATATTGCTTTTATGAAAGTGTGTGCTAGCAATAGGCACAATACTCGGTAGTATATTGGTTTTACTAAAAACCTAAAACAAATCGTATATCTTTGCGTAGTCTGAATTTACTCACTTCATAGGTTTTTGCGAACATGCCCCTCCTCATGTAAAAGGCGGTTTTTTGGTAGCATCGTAATTAGTCCCCAATTCTTTGGTTGCGTATTCAGCGAGTCCCAGTTTTCTCGGTATAGTTTTAACAACTGATAACCGGGGTTGTCTGGCAATTGAGTCTGATCGAGTCGCAAGTCCCCAATCGTTGGTAGCATCTTCAACGAGTCCCCAGATTTTCTCGTGTAGTTTTTGCAACCGGTGGCCGGTCGTCTGGTAGTTGAGTCGGATCGAGTCGCCTTCCCTACCATCTTGACATCCGGGTCGAAGAATGAGATCGACAGATCGACATTGTAGCCGATAGATCAATCCTCCCATTGTGGTCGCCAATTGTTTATGGGTAAAAATCGTTTTCGCCGATTTCGGTAAATTCGGTAGGTGAGTGAGAAAGCGGTTCAAACCCTAAACAAATGTGTTGCACGTGAGCACTTTATAGATTCGAGAGATCAATCTGTACAAGTCCGGCCTAAACCAAGAAATGGCCGTTCCAGACTTGCTTCGGTCACAAAGTGGAGGAGAAGGGTTGATTTGGGAGGGAAGCAAAGAAAGGTGTTGAGACCAGAATAATTCTGGGAGAGTAGTATCTCGACTTGTATCAGAAAGTAAAAGCTTGGGAAGCTTGCAAGAGATGAAAGCTTTTGGGAGAGCTTGCAAAGTTGCCTTTCTGAGAGTGTAGTATTTTTCTCCCGACCGAGACTTGTTGTCCGATGGAAATAGGTAAGACCTATTTATACAAGTCGAGATTGAAACGTACCACTGGTCTCATGAAGGAAGAGAGTAAAGGGTGAAATAATGAGAGGAGGTGGTAACCGCATGGTGTTAATGGGTGAAAACATTTTCACCATTATTTCCTCATTTATTTGACCTCTTTATTCCTTTTCACGCTTTCTTAATGTGAGCGTAGTGTACGCTGCATCTTTGTGACCGCCAAACCAAAACCCCGGAAAGCATCCCCAGTTTGTGTTGTTGTCTCGAGTGTTGGTTGCATCTTGAGTGCAAGTGGTGCTGCTAGGGGCGCATGTGGCATGTGCCAATGACGTGTGTGGAATGCCTTGGTGGTAGGTTGCACGGTTTGCAAGTTAGGCTACCAGCGTGTGTGTTTGGCATGTGCCAATGGCATGTGCGGAATGCCTTGGTGGTAGGTTGCATGGTTTGCAAGTTGGGCTACCAGCGTGCATGTTGGCATGTGCCAATGGCATGGCAGGGCCGTGGCTTTGGTAATAAAAGCTACCAGCGAGCATGTTGGCATGTGCCAATGGCATGCGTGGCCGTTAGGGCGCGGCTTTGGTAAGAAAAGCTACCAATGAGCATGTTGGCATGTGCCAATGGCATGCGTGGCCAAGTAGTGGCTTTGGTAAGAAAAGCTACCAGCGAGCATGTTGGCATGTGCCAATGGCATGCGTGGTCGTTAGGCCGTGGCCTTGGTAAGAAAATCTACCAGCGAGCATGTTGGCATGTGCCAATGGAATGCGTGGCCGTTAGGGCCGTGGCCTTGGTAGGAAAAGCTACCGGTGAGCATGTTGGCATGTGCCAATGGCATGCGTGGCCGACTTGGCCTAGGTTGCATGGTTTTGTAAGCCTAAGGCGCTATATTTGGCATGCGCCAATGGCATAGCGGCTTGGAAATATGGCTTGTGGTACATGTTGGCATGTGCCAATGGCACGTACGGCCATGTTGACCTAGTTGCACGTTTTGCAAGCCTAGGGCGCTATATTTGGCATGCGCCAATGGCATAGCGGCTTGGAAATATGGCTTGTGGTACGCGTTGGCATGTGCCAATGGCACGTACGGCCATGTTGACCTAGTTGCACGTTTTGCAAGCCTAGGGCGCTATATTTGGCATGCGCCAATGGCATAGCGGCTTGGAAATATGGCTTGTGGTACGTGTTGGCATGTGCCAATGGCACGTACGGCCATGTTGACCTAGTTGCACGTTTTGCAAGCCTAGGGCGCTATATTTGGCATGCGCCAATGGCATAGCGGCTTGGAAATATGGCTTGTGGTACAGCGTTGGCATGTGCCAATGGCACGTACGGCCATGTTGACCTAGTTGCACGTTTTGCAAGCCTAGGGCGCTATATTTGGCATGCGCCAATGGCATAGCGGCTTGGAAATATGGCTTGTGGTACGCGTTGGCATGTGCCAATGGCACGTACGGCCATGTTGACCTAGTTGCACGTTTTGCAAGCCTAGGGCGCTATATTTGGCATGCGCCCTATGGCATAGCGGCTTAGTTTGGCATGGTTGCCAATGAGTGCGATATGTAGTTTGGTTTTGGCGTCGCGCCATGGTGTGCGTGTGCGGCTTGGTTTTGGCGTTGTTGCCATGGTGCTTGGCATTGTTGCCATGGTGCGCGGTGTGCGGCTTGGTTTGGCATTGTTGCCATGGTGCGCAGTGTGCGGCTTGGTTTTGCGTTTTGCCATGGTGCGCGTTGTGCGGCTTGGCATTGTTGCCATGGTGTGTGCGGCTTGGTTTGGCATTTTTGCCATGGTGCGCCAGTGTGCGGCTTGGTTTGTCATTGTTGCCATGGTGCGCAGTGTGCGGCTTGGTTTTGGAATTAGGGTTCGTGGTCGAAAACCCTAACTGCGGTATTTTGAAAAAATACCCCTATTAATTATTTACACCTGAGTTAAATGCTCTTAGTTAATGTGTTGCGGGTAACACAAGGTCATGGGGTTTTACGATTTTACCCCTTGTTTAAAAACCACCATCAACAGCCGCAAACCCTAATTTAGGGTTTTCCGTCCATACGCTCTGGTTTGGACGTTTTGGCAAGCTATGCCAATATTTTGGGGAGGCCGACCATGCGGGATCCGCGTTGGTTCGGAAGTGAATATTCCATACCGCTTGGGGGTTATGGAATTGATATGGGCCATCCAATCACGCTGGTGAGGTTGGATGAACGAGATCATATCCGATCGATCATGCACGATCTGGATGCTCAATCGAGCTAGTATAACATACCGAGAGTTCTCAATTGGGCTAGTATAACACACCGAGAGTTGCAACCTGTACGGGTATTTCGTACATGCTTTCATTATAATGCTTGGAGGTTCGTGTTGCTCTGCTGAGAGCAACACTCAGTCGTCATGCCGCACTGATAATGAGTACATGAAATACAAGGCTGCTCACGCATTAATTAATAATGCTATAAATTCCAGGGTATATGGGATTGTTTCTACATGCTCCAACCTGGATGAATTTCGTGTATTTAATTCACAGAATGGGATTGTTGCCACATGCTCCATTCTAAGTGAATTAGTAAAGTGAAGAAGTATTCAACACTTATTAATGGCTTTATCTTTTACAAGATGTCAGCGCATGATTTTCTGGTTTTACAATTTTAACCTTAAATGAAAATCCACCATCATCATTAAGTCCCCCGCTTAGCACATAATGGTTACACCATTGTGGGGTAGGCATGAGATGGTGACAGTTAAAGACAAATTTTATGAGACAAAGTTAGATGTTACCAGGAGAGACGGGTCATCCTGTCCTTGGAGCATGTCGCGTTCAAGAGGCGTCCAGGAGAGTGTTCTCCTAGCATGATGTCGATCTTGCCTGCTTCGATGGACTGTTACGCCTGTTTCGTTCGTGGGGCTGCACCTGCTTGATCGAACATGGGCTTGATGTGCCTGTTTTGGTTAATCGTGGGTCCGCTGCGTCTGCTTGATCGAACGTGGGACCCGATGTAAGCATGCTTGATTCGAACATGGGCATATGTGCATGCTTCGATCAAACGCGGGACCACCGTGTACATGTTTCAAGGCCATGTCCTGAGCCTACTTTGACCGTACGGTTGATATAATTGCTCGAGTGTCATCTTGCTACTTCGACCAAACACCGACCCAGTTAGCTTGACTAAAAACCGGACTTGATGCTTTGACCAAACATCAGCCTTGCTGTTTGCTTTGCTCGAACGTGGGACCCGATGTGAGAAAGCTTGTTTTTTTTTAAAATGAACCTTGTGTGCTCAAATGTAAATATGGGTCCTGTAGAAAGCGTTGAAGCAGCTTCTGGAGAAGGCCCGGGAGAGCTTTGAAGTGTTGGAGCTGAAACGCCTTTTTCTGGAGAGAGAGCTTTGATTGGGGACGAATATGTCCGCCTTCGACCAACTGGGGGCTGGGATCAAGTGGGACCCGCCGCGTGCTCGATGAACTTCGACCTCGTGTTTCACCGAAAACCGCCTCTTGCATGCGCTGTTTATTCGAATACCAACCTTGTGACTTTGATCAATACCAGACTTGAAACTTGAGCAATACCGGACTTGTGACTTGATAAATACCGGACTTGTGACTTGATCAACACCGGACTTGAAACTTGATCAATACCGGACTTGAGATTTGAGCAATACCGGTGTTTGGACCCAATACCATCCTTGTGCACTCCATCATGAATGTGTGTTCTGTCGTGTGTGACTACACATCTCACGTGTTTTTATACAAGTACTGACTCATGTCTTTTATTCTATAATGAAGAAAAGAACTCTTGTTGAGATGTCTTCTGGGGATAATGCTGGTGCCAAGTCAGGAGGTGTTGACAGCTTCAAAGATATGCCGACATTGATGACGAGTTGTTCACCGCGCCCTTTCAACTATATGAAAATATCCATTCCACAAGATAATCCTTCTCCTATCGACTTCAAGGTTTTTCATGCTCCGTTGGGCCCTCATGAAGGATGGATGAGACGTATGTTGAGCAATGAGTACATCAAAGATAACTTGACCAGAGCGCAGATTATTGATGCATCTTGAGTGTTGAAACGGCTCGGGAGGATGTTAAAGTGGTTTCTGGTGCAAACGTTGAAGTGGATCCTGGAGGGAGTGTTGAAGTAGGAATCTGAAGCGAACGTGGGTCCCGGAGAGAGCGTTGAGGCGGCTCTTGAATATACCATTGAAGCAGCTTCTGCTAGAGGGAGAGTTGAAGTGTTTCCCTCTTCAGTTCGATTTACCCTTGCTAATTCCATGCTTCTTGACTGACCATCTCTCTCATGTTGAAGAATTCCTTAACTAAAGGTGAAGGAACTTCATGTTGAGCCTTAGTCCCCAAGCTTGTTTTACATGGTTTGTTCGTAGTGGTTGTTGTCGAGCCAGATATGAAATATCTTGGACATTGTTTCATCATTGTCGGAGTCGTGCATGTGGTACTGGAGTTGGAGTTGACGGACGCGCATGATGTTGTATCTCGGTGATTTTCCTCTTGCTGCTTCAGGGAACTTCTTACAGAAGGCTGAAGGTTGTATCGCCTGTTGGTGAGATATATGCCCCTACAAACATTATGAGGCTCTTCATTACCGGCAGGCCTGGTTCTTTCTATCAGGGCATATGTTGTTGTAAATGAGCGTTCAACAGCTCCAGAGGATGACCAAAAGCGTGGATTCTCCAACATAGCATGATCGACATGTACCACTGTCTAATAAAGTGACTCGCCCGGATCTTGTTCGACCACTGTCTGATAGAGTGACTCGCCCGGATCTTGCTCGATATGACGCGTGGACATCGTTATCTTCTTGAAGCTGCTCCCTTGAGTTATCTGCTCCAGTGGAAGATTTCCGTCATAGAGCGTTGATACGTTGCACCGGCATTCTTTAAACCAAATGGCAGTATGGTATAATAAAAATTTCCGAGAGGAGTTCGAAAAGCTATCTTACTTGCATCATGCTCGTACATCCTTATCTGGTTTTAGCCGCTACATCCATCCATGGAGGAGAACATTCCATGTCCGCTGGTTGCATCTACTAACATGCCAATGTTAGGTAGAGGAAGATCGTTTTTGGAGAAGCACCTGTTCCAGTCTCTGAAGTCTATGCAACACTTGAACTATCCATTTTCCTCATATCTGAACTACAACTGTTTAACCGAATTGGATACAGGTATGACATGTAGATGATGGGTGACCAATTTTCATCTAAATCCGGCATTTCTTCATATCTCTAAGCGAATATGTCCTGGTACTCTTTGAGAAGTTCCACGAGCTTCGTTCGTTTATCCATACACAAGGTTGAGCTGATGGAGATAGGCCTAGGAGATTCCTCAATGATTTCAATCTCATCGGTTGTGGAGTTGGTGCCATCTTGCACTGTTGTAGAGCATCTAGCACTTGTTCTTGTGGTTCGTTCTTTGTTGTAGCATTCCATTGGGTGGAGAGATGATATGATCTCCCCGCTAATTGATAATGGCAGTGTCGGTATACCGTTTTCCCTTTCTGGTCACCATTCGCCACAAAAGTTCGTTCCCTCTTCGTGTGAACATGGGTCATGGCTTCACAGGATGGAGAAGAATGCTTCGTCAGCAAAGATGCATAGTGGGTTTTAGCCATCAATGATGCAATCCGGTCTTCTTCCTGAATTGATTCCCATGTGGGGAGTGGGACGTAACGAACTTTTCTGATTCTTTCCGCGGAGCTTCTCCCGTATGTGCTGGTTTGGTTTCCCTTGAAGTCCGTCATTGTTGTAGGCTTCCGTACGACCTTGCCTGGGAGAACCTTGGATGTCTTGAGAGTCTTGAGAGTAATCACATTCGAAGACGCTCCTGTGTAGATAAGGGCCGTCTTGAACTCTGAATCCTTGATGCGTGCGGTGACATGTAGGGCACGGTCGTGACCTTCCTCTGGTTGATTGCAGCAAAACGTCTCCGCGCGCTGATTCTTCGAGAGGTGTGAAAGTTCTCATAAACTTTCCACTAGAGAAACCGCTTCCCGATTCACCGGCCTATGGTTCATAGTGAAACTATTGACTTGAGGAGGATCGTTGTGAGGATCAGTCCCCAGTGTAGGAGTCTCCATGACAGGACCGCTCATATCCGATGTCGCTTCTTTGATCAGGTCCATGGAGGTCCGCGCCGCTGAAGTACCTTCTCCGGTGCGTTGAATGCGTTCCTTTTTTGCTTCAGGGGCTGTCGCGGCTCTTGTGGCAATCGATCAGTTAATGTCTTAAGGAAAGTGAGTACCTCTTTCTGAGTTGCAGCCATATCTGTTTGAGTCTTAGCAAGAACTTCATGTTTCTCCATCAGATCTGCAGTGGTAATGGATGGTGGTCCTCCTCTCGTTCCTCCGGCTCCTCGTCCTGATGAGGGAGTGAAAGTTGTTGCTCTGGTGACTACCGGAGGCGTTACACTTGAGGAGATGCCGGGATTTGCATCTGCTCTGGCTCTGGTGATGGGAGGTGTTACACTTACTGGAATATTTCCTGCTACGCTGGTGCTGATGGTAGAAGTGATGGCTCCACGAGATGTATTGACCACGATAGATCCACTGACAAGTACTTCGACACCAGGATTGTTATCCACACTAGCTCCATCAGAATTGATTGCTGATCCAGACCTTAATTCCACCATCTTGAAATGAATTGTTGATTGAATTGATTCTAAGATACACCCTTTTTGAAATTGATGAAATTCAATCGGATTTTGGAGAAATTGACTTTACAACCGAGAGATTAACCTCCCACCGTGGTCGCCAATTGTTTATGGAAGAAAACTATTCCTGCCAGATTTGTTAATTTGGGGTGTGTGGATGAGGAATGAATCTAAACCCTAAACAAATGCATCTGCATGGGTGAGTGCTTGTAGATTCGGAAATCAATCAGTGCAAGTCCGGCCTAAACCAAGAAATGGCGGATTTCCGGACTCGTTTTGGTCACAAAGTGAAGGAGATGGGGTTGATCTTAGGGAGGGAAGCGAAGAAGGTGTTGAGATTGTGAAGGTGTTGGCTTGCTTTGACTTGTAACAGAAAGGTGAGCCGGCTTACGATTGATGCAAGCAGGCTCTGGGTGTTTGAATACGTTTTGTATTAACACTTGGTTTCTTTCTCGTCTGGACTTGTCTTGTTTTTTATCGTGTTTTGAAATATAGGGAGGAAAACCTATTTATACAAGTCATTTGAGCCTTATTCACGTCTCTCGTGGGAAGTGGAGGAAGTGGAGTGATGGAGTAGTGGAGGTGTGTGTTGGTGTTACACGACCAGTCTTGCCCACTTCTCCTGTCATCTCTAACCATCCATGACTTCCTGACACGTTCTTGTGATGGCGCGTTGCACGCTACACGGTGTAAACCGCCAGAACAATACCCTAGTATATATCCCCCAGTTTGTGACATGATTGATGTCTCGAGTGTGTGGATCGTGGGACCCTGAAAGTTGCATGTAATGCTAGATTAAATAACTAAGTTATTTAGGGAGTCGATACTTGTGAAGTATCATGTGTATTCCATGCGGTGTTTTGCATCATGGTGTGGTAGAGTAATGGGTGGTGATTACCATGATGCCTCACTGACCAATTAACTCCTGACCAGGGTTGTATAACCAAGCCGGTGAAGTTGGACGGACGAGATGATCTTTGAGATACTCATCTGCGACCGTTGATGGAATTAGGGTTTTGAAGAGGTGCGCAGGCATCATTATTCAGCTTGGTCGAATCCAAGCTTGGGAGACGATTTTTGCCAGGCCGATCGCACATGCGTGTAGACGGCATGACGGTGTAGGCGCCCATACCCCATTACCTCACGAAAATATGATCTGGGCCACTCAATTTGTCCGGTGAAGTTGAGTGGTCGAGATCAATTTGTGACAGAAAACTAGTGCCGCAAGAGCCGCACATCACGCCATCTTCAGGCGCATTTCAAGACGACCAATTCTTGGTCGGTCTTGGCCGATCGGTCTGGAGTGTTGGTGGTAGGCTGGTGTTCACGCCTATACCTGACTGTCCAATGAAAACGTGATCTAAGCCACTCAAATCGTCCGGTGAAGTTGAGTGGTCGAGATCAGTTAGCAATTTGGGAAGTGTGACCACGCAAGTTTGGACGCGCATTTTGGGATAGCCTGGCATGATATGCCTTGGACGATCAGGTGAGGGGATAAACGGGCCCACGGTGGTCATCTTTGGTATGACAGGACCTGCTAATCTAATCTGGGACCCTCCATTCGTGCGGAGAAGATGGACGCTCGTGATGCTCAAAACCCTAATTTTGGGTTTCACGGCCGTGCATCATGCTCTGTTCGGGCGCACGGTTGGGATGACCAACCATGGTTGGTCCTGACCGGTTGGTCAGGTATGTAGGCGAGCCCACGATGATTGTGTTGACATGCTCTGGGCCCTTTGAATCTACATCTACGCCCTCCATCTATACCGCGAAGATGGATGGTGAGACTGCTTTTGCGACACATGTAATATGCCGCAAACCCTAATTTAGGGTTTCCCGTCCATACGCTCTGGTTTGGACGTTTTGGCAAGCTATGCCAATATTATGGGGAGGCCGACCATGCGGGATCCGCGTTGGTTCAGCATTGAATATTCCATACCTGCTTGGGGGTTATGGAATTGATATGGGCCATCCAATCACGCTGGTGAGGTTGGATGAACGAGATCATATCCAGACTGATACGGACAGTCCGGATGCTCAATCGGGCTAGTATAACACACCGAGAGTTCTCAATCGGGCTAGTATAACACACCGAGAGTTGCAACCTGTACGGGTATTTCGTACATGCTTTCATTATAATGCTTGGAGGTTCGTGTTGCTCTGTTGAGAGCAACACTCAGTCGTCATGCCGCACTGATAATGAGTACATGAAATACAAGGATGCTCACGCATTAATTAATAATGCTATAAATTCACATGGTATATGGGATTGTCGCTACATGCTCCAACCTGGATGAATTTCGTGTATTTAATTCACGGAATGGGATTGTTGCCACATGCTCCATTCTAGGTGAATTAGTAAAGTGAAGAAGTATTCAACACTTATTAATGGCTTTATCTTTTACAAGATGTCAGCGCATGATTTTCTGGTTTTTACAATTTTAACCTTAAATGAAAATCCACCATCAACATTAGGTTTCCAAAAACTGTGACTAACAAAATAATGGTTATACTCAAAGGGTAGGCACTCACTGGGGTTTTGAATTTTTGATATAACAATTTTGTTACCTTTTTCCTGATTATACGTGATAAAGATATAAGATATTGACTTAGTATATCTAAGGAAAGTGTAGCCGGAGATGAGAAGACTAATAATAATGAAAAACCATAATTTCCAGTTGACATAGTAATTATGATTTTTGAATTTTCTTGAATCTAACGTAAGGTAGGCTTTACATCTAGTTGAGGTAACTGAGTTGGAACGTGTCTGAAACTTCTACCACCAATAACCGTTAACAGTATCATAGATATTCCATGAAATCAAACGATTAGCTCTGACAAGCTCTGCAAAACGCCTTGAACACAACAATAAAAGTAGCAAACGCCATTAAAGGAAACACAAACTGCATGCACATCTTGGAAAAACACAGGGATAATTAGTTACTCATGAAAACGAAAAAGAGACAATTAAGATATTAACCACATATAAATAAAAAGAAAAAAAAAGTGAAAGAAAGTAGAGAAAAAACGGGTAGGTTAGAGCATTCAAACCGAAACAGAATAAAAGATGATTACTAGGTGTGAATGGATGTACCCGAGATAATGATTTAGGATCGTGATAGTGAAATCATGATGAAGAAATTAAAAAATGAGTTAACTCAGTGTCGCCCGATTTGACGGTCTATACAGCTGTTGATGGTGGTTTTTAGCCTAGGGGTAAAATCGTAAAACCTCAGACAGTGACGTCACAGAACTTGAGTAATAATGTCCAAACCAAGCACATTCATTGAACACTATAATTTGTCTCGACAGACCAAAACACAAATTCTCACGCCGCATGTGCCAATGGATAACCATGCCAGCCACACCTACCGCGCCAAAGCATGCCAACCATGCTAACCGCACCCATGTGCCAATGGCAAACCATGCCAGCCACACCTACCGCGCCAAGGCATGCCAACCATGCTAGCCGCACCCAGTGCCAATGGCAAACCATGCCAACCACACCTACCGCGCCAAGGCATGCCAACCCCGCTAGGCGCACCCCAGTGCCAATGGCAAACCATGCCAGCCACACCTACCGCACCAAGGCATGCCAACCATGCTAGCCGCACCCAGTGCCAATGGCAAACCATGCCAGCCACACCTACCGCGCCATGCCAAACGCACCTTGCCATGGCCCCATGCCATCTTAGCCGTGCCACCTTACTGGCCTTCCCTACGCGGCTACCAAAACGAAGGCGTGCGACAATCAACGGTCGCCCTTCAATCCCAGGAGCAAATCCTAGTCGTCCGAGGTTACCAAACGACCTTAGGCCCACATCCCTATCTTGGTCACGAACCTAGCCAAGCTAGCAACGCCATGCGCCCATGGCAAATCCTTGGCCCCACCTGCGAAGCCAAACACGCCTTGCCTTGGCCCTAGCCAAGATAGACGCGCACCATGCGCCCATGGCAAACCCTTGGCCCCACATGCCAAACCAAACCGCATCTAGCCAAGCTAGCCACGCCATGCGCCCATGGCAAACCTTTGGCCCCACATGCCAAGCCAAACGCCTTGCCTTGACCCTATCCAAGCTAGCCACGCCATGCGCCCAAGGAAAACCCTTGGCCCCACATGCCAAGCCAAACACGCCTTGCCTTTTCCCTCGCCAAGCTAGCCGCACCATGTGGCAATGGCAAACCCTTGGCCCCTCCATGACAAGACAAACCACACCCTGCCTTGGCCCTAACCAACATAGTCGCGCCACCATGCTGGCTTTCCCTACACGGCTACCCAAGCAAAGGCGTGCAACAATCAACGGTTGCCCTTCAATCCCAGGAGCAAATCCTAGCCATCCAAGGTTACCAGATAACGCATGGTAACTTTTGGCTCGAAATCCTAAGTTTGGCCACGCCAAACCATGCCAACCTAGCCGCGCCACCATGCTGGCCTTCCCTACGCGGCTACCAAAAAAAACAAAGGCGCGAGACAATCAACGGTCCCCCTTCAATCCCAAGAGAAAATCCTAGCCATCCAAGGTTACCGGACAACGCATGGTAACCTTTGGCCCAAAAACCTAAGTTTGGCCACGCCAAACCATGCCATGCCAACGACATGCCAACCTAGCCGCGCCACCGTGCTGGTCTTCCTTACGCGGCTACCAAAACGAAAGCGTGCAACGATCAACGACTATCTTTCCTCTTGAGATGCAAAATCTCGATCGTCGAAGGTCACCAAGCTAGCAAGTCTCCCAAGTACGACTTGCCAGGCAAGAATAACATGCTACATGTATTCCACAAAAACATTCGAGACATCAACACATATCACAAACTGGGGGATCCTCTTTGGGTATTGGTTTGGCGGTTTTCAGCGTGCGGCGTACACTACGCCCTTCATAAGGAAGTGTTATAAGGGTGAGGCGGTTACTAAATACATGGAGTTAATGGTGAAACGCTCTTGGGACATCAATTCCATGCATTAACAGTTTTATGGAACATCAATTTCATACATTAACGGTTTTATGGAACATCAATTCCATGCGTTAACGATTACCACCTCCTCCCATTTACTTACCCATAATTCCATTCCTTAATGAGATTAGAGTACGTTTCACTTCGACTTGTATAAATAGGTCTTACCTATTTCCACCAAATAACAAGTTCATTTGGGAATACACAACACTCAGAAAATACTCACTAGCTTACCATTTGTTAGCCTTCCCACTTTGCTGATACAAGTCGTAGTAACACAACTACTCTTCCAGAATCAACTATTCTGGTCTCACCACTTTCCTTGCTTCCCTCCCCAAAACCAACCCATTCTCCTTCACTTTGTGACCGAAGCAAGTCTGGAACGGCCATTTCTTGGTTTAGGCCGGACTTGTACAGATTGATCTCTCGAATCTAAAGTACTCCCGTGCAGTACATTGTTTAGGGTTTAAATTGTTTCTCACCCGTACACCCAAAATTAACGAAATCAGCAGAAACCATTTTCACCTACAAACAATTGGCGACCACAGTTGGAGGTTCAATCTTTCGCTTACAATGTCAATTTTCGACCGTCAATCTCGTCCTTCGACCCAGACGTCAAGATGGTAGAGAAGACGATCCACTCCGACTCGGTTACCCGAGCGACTCGATTATCGGTCATGACACGACAAGGGATGACTAGGGACTTCCCGAGAGGATAGAAGCGGACGATCCACCCAAGGATCAACGGCTCGATTATCGATGACTCGGTAATGACTAGGGACTTCCACGGTGTTTCCCATAAAACTCGGCCTTAGTCCAGGTATAAAGGTTCACTTTTCATCGGAGACCTAAAACACTCTTGAAGTAAGTCTTACCTAGGCAAGATCATGGTTTACTATTTCAAGTTCGTCACAGTCTCGGAATGATAAAATCGCTAGCCATGTTACGCTTTACCCCATGTCATATACCAACGCATTCGTTTATTGATTCTATGCAGGTTTTCTGGAAATGTTTGCATCACTTGCAATCATAATCAAAACAATACATTCCTAAACATTTCGTTTCCAAAAAGAATAATCCAAAAAAAGGTAACATTTATCTATCAAATCAATCTTTGGTTCAAGAAATTAGTAGGCTGAAGGATGATCTCCCAAAAATTTCACGACATCAAGAAACCGCCACCTTTTTTTTTTTTTTTACAACTCAAACTCTTGCACGCCGTCTTCAAAATCAAAACCATAAACTAGGCGTCTCATTTGCCTTTCAAAAAAAAAAAAAAAACCCTAAGATAAGAGGTTCAAAAGATAGACTTTAATTCAACATCTTACTTCTCAAAGGAAAAATGTATTCAAGGAAAGTTTTTCAAAGAAATAAAGGCGAGAAAAGTCTCAACCATCTTATATTTGATAATCTTTGATGTAGAGAATTAAACTCTCTTTGTAATTTGTGAATTCCTTTTTGTGTGAATGACCTAACTCCTTGGTTGATTAATCCCCATATTTCTTCCTTCTCTAATTAAGACAATCTACATTCTCATTGAATTTTTATTAAGTAACTCCTCTCAAAAGGACTCCTTTGTCCTTACACTTACTAGTTGGCTATATGGTTTAAGATGCACCTAAGTGGTTTTCTTTACGGCGCATGCCAAGACTTGCCAAGAATCGAGGTAGGTTCATCCATCCGGGCTACGAGCTCAACCGTGTACCTGAATGATTCAGTTGGGAATCCAGGTAGCTTTCATGGGCCCCAAATGCATGACCCGAGTTTCGGGAGGCGGTGAGAGCATTTCTCCGTTCCCTCTTCAACTCACTTGACTTCAAGATGACCTACTTGACTTCATTCCTCAAGATTGAAAGCTTGAATTGTGTTTCTTCGCTAACATTGGGTTATCTTAAGCCTACTTCTTTCCACAAAAATTTGTTGGTGTGGCGCTATTTGCATAAACTTTGTTCATCTTTTCTTCTTGAGTTGATTGGTAGCTCATTTGGCTTCTTATTTCTTAGCTGCACAATTTGTGGGAACGATTTGTTTTATTCTTTTGCCCTTATTACGTCTTTGAAGTTTGGTGGTTCAGATGATTTGGTTATGGGTAGTCGATCTTGACATCAAAATTTTCTTTTATTGCGACCATCAACACCAAGACCTAAAGTTCAGAAAAACATGTCAAAAACTGTGAGCTTATCAATGTATTCACTCTTGAGTCTTACCTAGGCAAGATCATGGTTGCCTCTCAGCTCTTCATCTGCACTATTTCCAAGTTTCGGTTGTCATGGTTAGGGAATGATAAAATCTTGTTCTAGTGTCTCTCAAGTTTCTTCTCAATTCTTCTCTGTCAAGTTACTTCCCAGTCATTCGATTATTGCGCAGGTTGCATGTTTTCTTATACTCAACGATCTTCTATTTTCCCCTCTTCTCTCACATGTGCTGCGTTTTCTTGTGTTTAAGGCTCTTTTCGATCTGGAATAGATTTGCATCTCATATTTTCCATCCTCAATTCATGATTTTTTCTTGTCAAATTTGGCTCTCTGCTTCTAATAATCAAAACAATACATTCCTAAACATTTCCAAGTATGTTCCAAAAGAATAATCCAAAATTTCCTCCTTTCTCCGTTAAGGCCATCTTTCTTTTCAATAACTTGAGTATCTTTTCCAAAATCTCTTCTAATAATCATTCTTTCCAATTTCCCAAGAAAAGAGAAAATCAAAAACCATAAACTAGGCAAATAAAACACTCTTGTCTCATTTGCCTTTCATAGTGGAAAAAAAAAAAAAACCCTAAGACCCTCGCCGGGTTCCAAGAGGTTCAAAATGCATTGCGATATTATGAAATCGGTCTTGTATTCAAGAGACCTAAAAAAGTTTTTCATGGTTTACTATTTCAAGTTTTCGACTCCTCTTAGTTCAAATGTTTGGACGTTCCAAAAAGAATAATTTGTAACATTTACTCTTGGAAAATCAAAAACCATAAACTAGAAACTCTCATTTTGCCTTTCAAAAAAAAAAACCCTAAGATAAGAGGGTTCCTCTTCAGCGTGACTCCTCTTAGCAAAGGACTCCTTTGTACCTTCTGCATGTACAACTTCTTGAATTCCACTTCCTGCTTCTTCACTATGTCTGCAGAAGGACCTTCGACTACTTCAACTAGCGACTTTTCAACCTCAGAGAAGCCTTTAACGAACCAAGGAACATTGAATTCGAAGCCCAAGCACATGTCACGATGGAACCTACAGCTTGAGATTACATCCTCAGAAACCGTATGACCAGTCACGTTGCACATATCGTCAATGGAATACAAGCTTCCTCCACCCGCTTAACCAGCGCAAATCGACTAGTAATTTGTTTAGTTGTGGCAATATGTCCATAGTTCTCCCATATTTTGGTGTACAACGCCGCATGTTTAACTGGCACGCTAAAACCCCCAACCAACACGTGACCCGGATAAGGAACCAGATAGAGAGGAACAAAAGTGGCGCCTACGACTGTATCAGTAACCGGCAAAGGACCCCTGACTACAATCGCGCCAGCAGTCCCTGGAATATTCTCTACCACTAGAGTCATAACAAGGCCTACAGGATGATGAACTTCAATGCCAAATCACCTGTCGGCACGGTTTCCGCGATTTAAGGAATGGCTACGCCTTCACCCTGACGGGTTTCTACTTTAAGGTCGTTCCAAGGAACGGTTTCCTCCTAGAATATCAAGATTTGGTTTTGCTTCAAAAAAAAAAGTGGAGAGAAGAAAGAAAGAAAGAAAGAAGGAAGAAGAAGAACATGGAGAAGACTCACTGATTCGCTTTCAGACTGACTCGAAGAGGATCCAGCACTGTTGTCGGAAGAACTACTCTCGCCATCACCAGACTCCGAACCTTCATCCTTTTCGGATTCCCCATCACCATGGATAGGTTAGGCACTGCCACCCTCTGTCTCGAAAAACGATATCTTCTGACTACTTGTAAGTTTGGAAAATGCATTCACGCTGCTGAAACCCTGGGCAAGATACAAAGACGCATTCTCAGAAAATAAACCAGGACATAAAAAAATCTAGCTAAAGTCAAGAGGAAAATAATGCGTACTCGTATATTGGATGAACTAAAAGTCGGCAGAGCTGCGGAATCTGACTGGAAACCGCTTGCATGATTTTTGTACCTGCGCTCCTTCGCTTGGGGACTGTCGGCGTCTGGACCCACATATTTTCTTTTAGTTAAAGAAGTATCCCTCAACAATGGATGCTTTGCTAAAATCGCGCAGAAGGCCTACCACGGGTGTTCTCCACTACGACCTTCACAAATTCCTGGATGACAAGGAATTCACTCTGCCAGAATGCGTTATACTTGGTGGTAGTCGAAGGATCTTGTTAGAAAGCAAGAAAGGGAGACTTTTGCGCGGTGCGAGAACAGTAGCATCAAGAATGGTCGGTGATAAGTCCTCTGGAGATGACAGCTGACGGACTAGATGGACCCCTTGGTCGAAACCCACATGTCGAGCGACCCGATCAATATTGTAAGAGACTGCCTGACAAGATCCTCGAAAGAAGGACGGTATATAACCAGACGTGCAACTTCGCATGAATACAATCTCGCCAACGTCCAGATTCCTTTCGTCAGAAAGCAAAGCCGTGTTTGGAGCAGAGGCAAAAGTATTAACCTGGACTATAGATGTACACACTGGGGTCCATGGACGAAAAGTAGCGACGCTAGAATTATCAAGGAAGTCAACCAGGTTGGAGCCAGCTCTTGGGCGCCTATTTGACCAACGAAGTATTCTCTAACCACCCCAAGATGCGGGAAGTGAAATCAACGGTTTAGGAGCGTATCTTTCAAAATTATCCCGTAGCCACGCCTGGAGAATAGCAACATGAACATACGAATCCACTTTCATGTAACCGTTTAAAACACGCATGTCCAAAACCAAATGATCCAAGTGTGTGTACAGAGAACCGAGAAACAGGGCGCCAATGGGGAGAACGACTCCTTTCGCGAATCTTATAGAAAAATTGATGAGTTCCAGCCTTATATCCTTCTTACCAGAGCCGTCATCGACAATATACCGGGATAACCAAAGAGCCAAGAATGTCGCGACATGGAGTTGTTTATGGGTGAAAACTATTTCTGCCGGTTTGGTAATTTGGGGTGAGTGGATGAGAAATGAGTCTAAACCTTAACAAATGCACTACACGGGAGTGCTTGTAGATTCGAGAAATCAATATATGCAAATCCGGCCTAAACCAAGAAATGGCCGTTCCAGACTTGTTTCGGTCACAAAGTGAAGGAGTTGGGGTTGATCTTAGGGAGGGAATCCAAGAAGGAGTTGAGATTGTGAAGGTGTTGGCTATGTATGACTTGTATCAGAAAGCTGAACTGCTTGTAGGATATAAGCTATCAGTTCCGGTGTTTGAATACGATTGTATCAACACTTGCCTCTGTTGTCTTGACTTGTCTTGTTTTTGGAAATAGGGAGGAGAACCTATTTATACAAGTCATTTGAGCCTTATTCATGTCTCTCGTGGGAAGTGGAGGAAGTGGAGTAATGGAGTAGTGGAGTTGTGTGTTAGTGTTACACGACCAGTCTTGCCCACTTCTCCTGTCATCTCTAACCGTCCATGACTTCCTGACACGTTCTTGTGATGGCGCGTTGCACACTGCACGCTGTAAACTGCAGACCAATACCCCTGTATGTATCCCAAGTTTGTAACATGATTGATGTCTTAAGTGTGTGGATCGTGGGACCCACAGAAAGTAGCATGTAATGCTAGATTAAATAACTAAGTTATTTAGGAAGTCGATACTTGTGAAGTATCGTGTGTATTCTATGCAGTCTTTGCATCATGGTGTGGTAGAGTGACGGGTGGTGATCACATGACGCCTCACCGGCCAATTAAGTCCTGACTGGGGTTGTATAACCCGGTAAAGTTGGACGGACGATATGATCTTTGAGACACTCATCTGCGGCCAGTTGGTGGAATTAGGGTTTTTGAAGAGGTGCGCAAGCATCACTCTTGACTAGGTCGAATCAAGCTTGGGATACAATTTTGGCGGGGCCGATCGTGCATGTGTGTAGACGACATGACTGTGTAGGCGCCCATACCTCATTGTCTCGTGAAAGTGTGATCTTTGGGCCACTCAATTTGTCCTGCGAAGTTGAGTGGTCGAGATCAATTTGCAAGTAAATCTAGTGCCTCAAAAGACGCGCATCATGCCAACTTGGGCGCGCATTTCAAGACGACCAAGCTTTGTCGGTCTTGGCCGATTAGTCAGTATACGAGACGGCGAGCTGGTGTACACGTCCATACCTTAATATCCCATAGAAACATGATCTAAGCCACTCAATTTGTCCGGTAAAGTTGAGTGGTCGAGATTAGTTTACAATCGGGAGGTGTGACCATGCCTAGTTCGGGCGTGCGAATCGAGGCAACCAAGCATGATATGCCTTGGCCGATCGGTTCTAGAGATAGATGGGCCCACGGTGGTCATGTTGATACGCACCGGACTTGCTTAGTCTAATCCTGGACCCTTCAGTCGTGCATGAGAAAATGGACGCTCGTGATTGTTCAAACCCTAATTAGGGTTTCAACGGCCCTGCGTCATGCCTTGTTTTGGCGCACGAACTGGAACGACCAACTATAGTTGGCCCTGACCGATGGACGTGCTCTGGGCCCTTTGAATCTACATCTACACCCTCCATCTATGCCTGCGAAGATGGACGGTTGAGACTGTTTTGCGATACATGTAATGTGTCGCAAACCCTAATTTAGGGTTTTTCGTCCATACGGCTTTGGCTTGGACGGTTTGGCAAGCTATGCTACCCTTTTGGGAGGCCGACCATGCGGAGCCCGCGTTGGGTCGGTAGTGAATATTCCAATACCTGCTTGGGGTCATGGATTCAATTTAAGCCATCCAATATGTTGGTGAAGTTGGATGGTCGTGATCGTTTCTGAGACTGATATGGATAGTCCAGGTTCAAACATGCTCAATCGGGCTAGTATAACACATCGAGAGATGTGTGCTCAATCGTGCTAGTATAACACACCGAGAGTTGTATGCTCAATCGAGCTAGTATAACACACCGAAAGTTGTAGCCTGTACGGGTATTTCGTACATGCTTCATTATTAATGCTTGGAGGTTCGTGTTGCTCTGCTGAGAACAACACTCAGTCGTCATGCCGCACAGGTAATGAGTACAGGAAATACAAGGCTGGTTATGCATTAATTAATAATGTTGTAAATTCACAGGGTATATGTGATTGTTGCCACATGCTCCAACCTGGATGAATTTTATGTATTTAATTCACAGAATACTGGGATTGTTGCCACATGCTCCATTCTAGGAGAATTAGTAAAGTGAAGAAGTATTCATCACTTATTAATGGCTTTATCTTTTGCAAGATGTTAGCGCATAATTTTGGCTTTTACAATTTTAGCCTTAAATGAAAATCCACCATCAATATTAAGTCCCCTGCCTAGCGCATAATGGTTACGCTATTGTGGGGTAGGCATAAGATGGTGACAAGTTTGTACACAGAAATAACCAAGCTAAAGTAACTATACATTTACCGCATAGGTCGACATCGTCAGGTGTTGTCCCAGAACTGGTCGGTCCTGATTAGGATGGTGAAGGAAGCAGGACTTGATCTGGCGAGTCGCTTTGATTTCCTCCGTACGTATCCAGACGGAGCTTGGCCCATTTCTTGGACTAGGTGCACTCCCCTTCGTTACACGGCAGCTTTCCTCAGATATATCCGATAAGCATCGTTGATCGCTATCTCGAATCGGTAGCCTTTATAGGTGGAAAGTAAAGACTCATTTTCTCCTGGAATTTTGTTGACTTGCTAGATTATAAAGAAAAATTCTAAGGATTCTTCTCATCACATAGTCGTTCCTTCAATATATCGGGTATTGCTCCGTACTTTTCTGATCTTCTGATTGACGGATGATGATACATACATTTTTATGTGCCCATAACTTCTTCTTATTTGACTTATCATGGAAGCGGTGGGCGACGATCATTTCAGAACTTCTCCGAGGAAGAAAGTTTGAAGTTGACAAACCCGAAACTAATGCGCACGAAGAGGTAATGGCTAAAATTGACTTCCTACTTCGTGAAGTCGGTCGTGCTATACGAGGGGATGGCCATTCCGCACTGCGTATTACCGGGGACGCATATGTGCCCTTTCGGTGCGATCGACATGGAAGAGCGGTGGATGCATGAGGAAGCGTTGCGAGCACCAGTAAGCGCAAGGGCAGAGAGATTTGCATCGTGGTTAAAGAGGCGGAGAGTGGAGCATAAACGGCCTCCGAATGAAGATAGGCGTGATTATCCAATCCAAGACGCTGTGATAATCCTTGATTCTGACACAGACAGACCTGAGTGTTCGAAAGTAGTAAGCGCAAACCCTAATGTTGTTGTGGCCTTTGAGGAAGACTTGGAAGATTCTCCTGCCGATGATGTTAGGACGTACAATGTTGCTGCGGAAACATCTGAAACGGAAGTGAGGCTCAGAGGGAGAAGCGATAGCGAGTGATGGCGTTGAACGGGACCTAGCGGTGGTGCGGCGCGGGCGCTCTTCTTGACGGCTAAACCTCTTTTCTTCTTTTCTCTTTTCAAGTGTATTCCGTAATTCTTGAACATCTTTCTTGTACTCGATAGCGGTTGAGTTCAAGATCTTTTCTTCTGTTTGATTTGTAGTAGCAGGAAATCCCACACTACACCCCTTACTCAATTTTGCTTAATTAATCCATTGAAAGATATAAGATCAAGAATATTTATTGATTGAGTTCATGAAATGTTTACACAGGAAAATAGAATTACATTTAGAAATTAAAACACTCTTAAACTTTCTCTCTCCTAATGACTTGCTTAACCCTTCCAAAAAGATCCCCCCTTACAACAGATTCACTCAGCCCTTTATATAGGGTAATACGTAGTGGATGACATGACTAAGCTATCCTTTATTTTCGGGAGTGTCTCGCGAAGTGTCGCAAATGCGCAAATATTCATTCTCGCGACACTTCTTACCCCTCGCCAGGTTTCATGTCTTCCAATCGTTTTGTTTGCCGTTATTCATTGCGTCGTTTATTTTAGCTATCTGCGACTACCTCGCGACACCGTCGTTTATTAATCCCGCGAGCCTTGTACGTTGCGATATTATGATCCTACATCTTGCCTCTTTTTCCTTGAATATTGCTTGAAGAGCGATCTTTAAGGAAAAATCTGTCGTTGTAGTAATCTTTGATCTTTGTTGATGAAGGAACGAGCGGAAGAATCTTGGACTTGAAAAGTACGTACTTGCCTCTATTCTTTTGCGAAGTTCGAAGCTTCTTTGTAATATATATACGAAGTGTCATTTCTTGCCTCATGAATTACAGAAAATAATCAATTTCGCAAGCTCTTCTACTTTATTAGGAAATACGTTATATATTTGGATTCTACTAAAGTTCTTTTTGTCAGGTTTCCTTGGATTTAGTAGTGACCGTTTACACGTGTCTATATTTTCCTCTTTTACCGGTGCATTTAATGTTATCCAGTCATAACATTTTTTCTCATCTATTTATAGGAGCATCCCCTGTGAAGAATTTTCCTTTCCCTCATCATCTTCTTCATAAATACGCAAGTGTTCTTCTTCTTCATCGTTCGCAAGTGTTTGCCTATTGTTGTCTCTTACCGTCTTCTTTACCATTTTAGCTATTCCCTACCCGAGTTGTTACTCTCATGGCGTCCGGGTTTGTTAATTTTGCCATATCGGCTGATTTTGTGGTTGATTAAATTTGAGGTTAGCTTTTCTTGTTGAAATCACACCTTTGGTATGATTAACTTTGTAGTTCTCTTTCTGCCATTGTTGTTTAGCAAGAACCAACCCCGAACTAAATTTACCGTGAAGGACCCTCTTCTTTCTTTGGGCTCGCCATCGAAATCTACTTCGCAACAAGAATCCCTCACGCAACCAAAGCCCTCTTCGCGAGCAAAATCTATGGCTACAAAAAGACAGTCTGCGAGTGACAAGGTATTTAAGAAACATTTGTATTCTATTAACAATACATTGTTGCCTCTGTTTCTTATTTAATTTGTCATTCGCGAGGATGATAAAACTCTTGGTCATACTCCCAAAAGGCTTCGCTACTCTAAACTGTTACCCCCGACGTTCCATTTCCTTCATTCACGTCTTCGTCTCCTGCCGCGAAATCTTCGCAAGATAATTTTGTGCCTCTTTCCTCTGGTAACATTACTACCGACAATATTTCTATACCTCAACTCCTCATAGACCAAGTTCCTTATAACTGTCCTACTACAAACGATCTTATACCTTCTCCTGTTATCAATATCCCTGCTATTTCTCCAATCACTTCTCTCCCTGAAACCTCCTCTTCTCATGAGGTTCCTTTGACAAAAGGACGACTCGTCTTCTTTGTTTGAACAAATTCCTCTAGCTGGAAAATTTGGAAGGGATAGATGTGGCCTTTAAGGTCCTTTACGATCTCGTGAATGATGCCAAAAAGACCTGTGATCTGTCAAATCCAATGTCTGCGAGATTTTAAGTAAGCATCTTGGTCTGATAGGATCTCACAAGCATCTTTAGTTCAAGAGATTAATAAATTTGAAGGATGATCTCCAAGTTATGGCTGTGAAATGCAATAATCTCCACCTTGAAAATCAAAAATTTCTCAGTATCTCACTAGATCGTGATAATCTTCGCGAGAAGAATGAAGAATTAAAAGGTATGCTCTCGCCACCCTTTTTTTTTTTTTTTTTTTTTTTTTTTTTTACAACTCAATCCCTTGCTCGTCCTCCAAGTATTAAACCAGAAACGAATAATGGAGATATATCAGACGGAGTCTATCGTTGAAGAAGTTCGAGTTGAAAGAGATGCTTGGATGGAGCAGTATAATCTCTTAGATAATCTTCATACCTATGCGGTGACCAAATAAATAACTTATCTAAAGAGAATTTTGATTTATCGCAAAAGCAAGACTCATTAAGTAATGACTTATCTCGCCTCTCTTATTCTTTGACTAAAACTAATTTGGAGTTGGAAACTTTATCGGATGAGAATCGAACTCTTTCACAAGAGAAACGTTCTGTTGAATAAGGTGGTGATCTACTCGCATGATTGAGTATGATGCTTGTCAAAAATTATGCGAAGAACAAGAACAGGCCATTCATACTTTGAAAAATCAACTTAAAGAGAGTTCCAAAGAGAGATAAACTTATTCAAGGTAGAATAACTTTGAGTGTAAAAGCGAAGCAATTCCAGGAACAATGCACCAAGTTAGAAAAATCCAACTCTACTCTCGACACCGAAAATTCCATACTTGTTTCTAATGACAAGAAATTGCGATCTCGATTGAAAGGTTTAGTTGGAGACTCATTTGATGATGCCATGGGTATGCTGGGGAATAACTGCGGCTTTAATTCAACAACTTACTCTTCAAAGGAAGGTAGTCAAATTATTTGACTACCTTAATTCATTATTTCACAAATCTTTAATTATTTTGAAAGTTCCAAATATACATTTGTAAGGATCTCTTTTAATCTTTTCTTGTGTATTTATTATGCGATTCGAAGAAGAAGCTTGCAAATCGTTTCTACTCTCAAATCGGATTATTCCAAAATTCGCAAAGAAAATGGATTGCTCGCTTCCTCCTCGCTCGTTCTCGCGATCGTGCGAACGTAGATTTGATTACATGTCACATTGTAAAGACATAGATAGTAAAAACCGTCAAAAGCGCTGCCGTCAATTCCCCCTCAAAGTCAAGTCCTTGTGAATGAGATTTTCTTGTCTAAGTCTCTTGATCCTATTCATGTTGATCCTTTGGAAATAAGTGACGATGAAGTCCCTAATTCTCGATAGTGATTATGACTATGAAAGCGGCGAAGATCTCCTAGTAAGGAAGTTGTCGATGAAGATCCGAATAGAAAATTTTCTGATGAAAGTCCAGAATCAAGTAGCGAGAACAAAGGTGATGAAAATATTTCTGAAGAAAATCCACCAACTGGCGGATGTGAAGTTGATAAAGGCGCAGAAAAGTCCCAACCATCCTCTGTATTTGATAATGCTGATGTAGAGAACAAAGTTGCTTGAATGACTTAACTCTTTTGATTGAGTAATTTCCATATTTCTTTCTTCCTTTCTTAGTTAAGACAACCTTGCGAGCATGTTCGTTCATTGAATTTTTATTAAGTAAATCCATCCCAACCAGGGATTTGAAATGTATTCTTCATCGATGTCGAGCTTTTATATTGCGACAAGGTCGCGGGTATCTCCATGAATGGAGAAACTTACTTTTCTCGCCTTATCATTCCGGTAGTTTTTATTTTTATCTCTTCTTGTGGCGACAAGGTCGCAGGCTGCCTTACATTTTCATGCAATGACCCATTGACCTTGCCTTATCATTTTTGTGTGGTCTTCCGAGTTAGACCTCCCTAATTAGAGGTCTTCCCCTGCCACCTTTTATTGCGAAAAAATCGCAGGACGTCTTTACACTTGCATGTAAAGACCCATTGATCTTGCCTTATCATTTTCCAAGTATTTTTGCCTCTGCGGGGATGTTTTAGTTGCGACAATATGACAGGTCTAGATATCCTTGCGGACATAAAGCCCCATGACATTGCCGTCGTGCGGCGAAATCGCGGGACGTCCGTACACTTTCGTGTAAAGACCCATTGATCTCGCCTTACCCTCGCGTTAGTATTATTGCCTCTGAGGATCATTGCACAAATATGACAAGCCTAAATTCTCTTGCGAAAACATAGCCTTATGACATTTGCGTCTGTTTTGACACTCCCCCTAATGGAGAGCGTCGCCCTTATCATCTCCCGGTTGCCCCTTCAAGGAGGCGAAACATCGGCCATACAAGACTAGCTCCTCCCATCCGGTCTTAAAAACAACCGATTGTTTCGCAGCCTCTTATCCCTTATACCTATAGGGTTTATGGTTACGAGACTGCACCCTAAGTGGAGTTTTCTTCGGGCGAGTGCAACATATGCCAAGACTTGCCAAGAATGGCCAGGGTAGGTTCATCCATCCGGGCACTCGCTCAACCGTGTACCTCGGCGCCTTGAGCATACATCGACTCCTTGGAAGAGACCTCGGTCACCCAACCGGGGGTATAACCTTATATATAGTTGGGAATCCAAGGTACCTCTCCCGGATAGGCTTTCATGGGCCCCAAATTTTCATGACTCGGGCTTCGGGAGCGGTGTAACCTTCCCCCGAGCCATGTCGAGAGATACCCCCTTATATGACGCACTTTAGGTCTTACATTTGCCTCTTACGAAATGTTATTCGCGAACTAGGGTGTACGCCATAAAGGTTCGTCCCATTCATTCATTCTTTTATTCAATCATTCTTCATCATTTGCTATTTTGCTTGCGAGATATTCGCCGATTCATTCATTTAATCATTCATTATCTTTTGTTGTTTTGTTAAGCCATTCATGACTTTTTGTTATTCTTGTCGCGAGATCTTTGGATTTTCTCTGCATTTTATTGAATGTCGCAAATATTTTGCGAAGAAGTACTTCATCTTGATTCATTTTTCCTCTCCCGTTTTTACGGGTAATACTTCTTTAGATATAATCTGTTCCATGGTCTATCCAATTTTTGTCCCACATCTTTTCCTTCGGGATCCATCAATCTATATGCCCTTGTACCAACTACCTCTTTGATGATATAAGGTCCATCCCATTTTCTCGCCAACTTGCCTCCACTTTCACGTTGATATATTGGGGTTTCTCGCAACACCAAGTCTCTGGAGTTGGAACTCACGTATTTTTACACGCTTGTTATATTCTCTAGCTAGTCTTCGCTGATAATTCTCCATGTGTCGCAATGCCTTTTCTCGTTTTTCTTCCAATTCATCCAACTTGATTAGAATGTTGCCTGCGCTAAGATTTTTCTCCCAAACCTCTTTTTTGGTTGTTGGAATCACGACCTCTGTTAGAATCTTTGCTTCGACTCCGTAAGTTAAGCAAAAAAGGGGACATTCTGTGGCTTCTCTTAGTTGTATTATAAGCCCATCTTGCATTGGGTACTTGTTCGCACCATCCCCTATTGTGTCCTTCCAACTTTTTCTTCAATATATCGGCAATTGTTTTGTTTGTTGCCTCCGCTTGGCCATTAGCTTGTGGATATAATGGAGTTGATTTTCCACATCTTATCTGAAATGCATTAAGCAGCAACTCTATATTTTGCCCTTCAAATTGCTTCCCATTATCAGATACCAATTGTGCGGGGATCCCAAATCTGCATATAATATTTTCAAATATGAAAGTAAAAACATCCTTATCGCGAATGTGTTGGACCGCTTTCACCTCTGCCCATTTTGTGAAATAGTCCGTTGCGACAATTAAGTACCTTCTTTGTCCTGTTCGGTAAAAATGGTCCCACAATATCTAAACCCCATTTTCCAAAAGGCCACACACTTCTCGAAGAATTTAACGGTGCTCGGTGCATGTATCTTCTTCCCATGTCTTTGACAATCTTCGCAGCGTCTGGATATTGCTCTCGCATCTTCATGCATATATGGCCAATAATATCCTTGCGTCTTTGCCTTATATGCCAAAGATCTCCCGCCGCTATGATTTCCGGCATCCCCACTATGCAGCATCTTCAATATGGTTTCCCCTTCTTTCCTTGTTAGACATCGAAGCGAAGGCCCCTCAAAAGATCGCCAATAAAGCACGCCATCTCGTAATTCATAATTTGTTTCCCGACTCTTTAATTTGTGTGCTTCCAATCTATTTCTTGGTACCTCTCCTTTCATTAAGTACGCATGAAGTTCTACTCTCCGGTCTTCCTCGCGACATTGCATTTCATCTACCACCATCATTATATCTCGGCTTCTTGTCCTTCGTCTTTACTAATTGATGGCGCCCGATGGCGTACGTATTTTGATATTCCTCGCGATCGGGTCTGTCATCATACTTGATATAAAGGCAAAAGCGTCTGCGAGTCTATTATCTCTCCTTGATATGTGCCTCCATTTTATTTTCGGTATCTGTGCCGATAATTCTTCGACATGCTTCTTATACTTTTTCAAAGATGGATTATTTGTAGTGTATTTCTCTGTTACTTGGTGAATTGCTAGTTGCGAATCTTTGGTAATCCTTATATTCTCAATTTCATTTCTATTGCAAGTCGTAGAGCATGTATTATAGCTTCATACTCTGTTTCATTATTCGTAGATTCAAACTCCAATCTAAAAGAGAAAGCTAATTTATTGCCTTAAGGCGAAATCATAACAATTCCCACTCCATTTCCTTCTCCATTTGATGATCCATCTACTAATATTTCCCACCTATCAGCTCGGTTAAGCGGTCTTTTGGGTCTCCATACTCTTCTTCTACATCCATCATCTCATCTATCGCTTCGTCTTCTTCCAAGGGAAAGTGCTAAAAAGTCTGCGACAACCTGTGACTTAGTTGAGGATAATATCTCATACTTGAGCTTACAATGGCTTATTTGAGCATTCCATCTTTCAACTCTTCCCGATCTTTTTGAGTGTTTCATCACTGACTCGATTGGTATTTTCGTTACTAATTTAATAGTATGCGCTTGAAAATATATGCGAAGCTTGAATGTTGCATAAACTAATGCGAGATTAATTTTTCGATCTTGAATAATTTCTTTTGCGGCATTAAAAGTTTTCTTGATATAATAGATTGGTTTTTCTACTCCTGCGTCCGTTCGCGGTAGAAGCGCACTTAAAGCATGCGAAGTTGTCGCGAGGTATATTAATAATTCCTCTCACAGTTCTGCCTTCCGCATAATGGATATATCCATTAAATGCTCTTTGATCCCTTGTAAAGCCTTTTCACATTCGTCCAGTCCACTTAAATTTCGATCCTTTTTCAAAACTTATTTGAAAAAGTGTTTACACTTATCGGATGACCGCGAGATGAACCTTCCTAGTGATGCTAACAACCCATTCGACTTTTGAACATCCTTTCTTGTCGCAGGTGTCGGCATATCATGACTGCTTTTACTTTTCGGGTCAACATGTATTCCTTCCTTTGATACAATGTAACCCAAGAACTTCCACTGACGCAACTCCGAAGGTACATTTTTCTGGATTTACTTTGATGTTAAAACGCCTCATTTGCTCAAAAATTTCTTTCGGGTCTCGCACGTGATCTTACGTCTTCTTACTTTTTACCGGCATGTCATCTCGTATACCTCTAGTGTTTTATGTATCCATTCTGCGAATACCTCTTCTACCATCCTTTGATACGTTGCTCAAAGCATTTCGCGAGACCAAACGGCATTTTAGTATAGCAAAGTATAATCCTCTTGGAGCGAACAAAGCGGTATGCTCTTGATCTTCCTCGCGAGGAAATCTGGTTGTAACCTTTGTACCCGTCCGAGAGATGATACTCTTTCATTCCGTGGTGATTCGACTAGTTGTGGAATATCGGCAATGGAAAACTGTCTTTAGGGCAAGCTTTATTTAAATCAGTGAAATCAATGCAAATCCTTATTCCCTTGTTCTTCTTCGGAACTATAACCATATTCGCTATCCATTCGGGATATTTTGCTTGTCGATAATCCCCCGCATCTAGCATCTTCTGCATAGTTCTTCTTTATCTCGAGGGTGATATCTTTGTTGCTATCTTTCTAATTCTTTGTTTAAATGGCTTCACATTTTTATCAATTTCTAACTTGTGACAGGCTATCGACGGATCTATACCAGGCATTTCATCCATATCCCATGCGAAGATGTCTTTATAATCTGCATTGATCGACGAGTTCTTTTTCTTCATCCGCTCCATGTTAGTTCCAATCTTTAGCATCTTGGGTTTTTCCTTAGTTCCAATATTCACTTCTTTGGTTTGTTCTCGTAGCGACGTAACTGGCCTTCGGTTCTCCCATGGGGGTTGGTCCTTTTGGTTCTTTTCGCAAGATCATTTTCCTCTCCGAGGTCTCTTAGGTATGCCTTTTCCTTCCTTTGCTCTTATCATATAAACTACGAACTCTTCTTCTTTCTTAGCCGTCCTCGCCATCTTTTTGCGATACTTTGATATATTCTTTCGCTTGTTTACTTGTTCCTCGCAACATTTTACTTCATTTTGATAACATATTCTTCCTTTAGTAAAGCATCCCCTTTGATCTCGCCGACTCGGTTGGTGTAGGAAACTTGACACATTGATGAAGCGTCGACGCGCACGCGCTTTTATTGCATGTACCCATGGTCTTCCTAGTAATATGTTGTACGGTGATTCCATATCCACTACACTTAATGTCACTGTGTTTCAATTCCTCCTAACGGAATACGTATTTTTATCTCCCCTTTAACTTTTGTTATGGATTTACCAAAACCTTGAATATTGTATGCCACGAAAATCATATCTTCGTCTTTGTATCCCATCTTTTTGTAAGCGTGATAGAACATGATGTTCACCAGACTCCCTGTATCGATTAAAACTCCATTCACCATCCATGTTTTCACCGTGTTCTTCGATTCCTCTCCTTCCTTATACGCGTTTATTGTGATCACCGGTGGAGATGTGTGATCCAAATTTTCTTTGGATATTTCCCATAGTGAATGTTATCTCTTGCTTTTCCCAATCCTTCAAAGGTGATGCCATTTCTCTATCAGTAATCTTCTTTCCTTCAAAATTCCGTTTGTGTATTCTTCCTCCGATATTTTCATGAAATTCACTAATCATTACTCTTTGTATCTGTGCTTTTGCATGCCATATCTTCTTCATCCGATTTAAGATTTTCCTTTCTCATTTTCTGATTCAAACAACTTTAATTGCAATCTTCTCTCTTTTACAAATGATCGTCCCTATTTCTAGCGCATATGTAGTAGCAGGAAATCCCACACTACACCCCTTACTCAATTTTGCTTAATTAATCCATTGAAAGATATAAGATCAAGAATATTTATTGATTGAGTTCATGAAATGTTTACAGGGAAAATAGAATTACATTTAGAAATTAAAACACTCTTAAACTTTCTCTCTCCTAATGACTTGCTTAACCCTTCCAAAAAGATCCCCTTACAACAGATTCACTCGGCCCTTTATATAGGGTAATACGTAGTGGACGACTTGACTAAGCTATCCTTTTTTTCGGGAGTGTCTCGCGAAGTGTCGCAAATGCGCAAATATTCATTCTCGCGACACTTCTTACCCCTCGCCAGGTTTCATGTCTTCCAATCGTTTTGTTTGCCGTTATTCATTGCGTCGTTTATTTTAGCTATCTGCGACTGCCTCGCGACACCGTCGTTTATTAATCCCGCGAGCCTTATGCGTTGCGATATTATGATCTACATGATTACTTTGAATAAAGGTTTATGTCATAACTCCTTGTTAAGATTGCAGATTCATATATGCTCCGACGTGAGATCTCCTTGGTGTTGCTGGGGCAAATGGCTCAAATCATCTTCCTTTTGTGCACATATTCTATTTCCTTCTTCCCGTGAGATGTTTGCTTAGGGTTTCCTTCCTTGCTCTAGTGGGTTGATTTAGGCTGACTCAAAACTTTGTGTTTTTAGGGGTAAAGAGGTTCTCAGATGGAAATAATGCTTCAATTAAATTGAAAATTGAAAATTGAAAATTGAAAATTGAAAATTAAAAATTAAAAATTGAAACCCTAACTATGAATACAAGTATTGCAATCATTTTCTGTAGGAATTACAAATATGACATGAAATTGTAAAAGGAAACATCTTTGGAGGAAGTAGCACAGTGTTTTAAAGTGTGGAGGACGCTGGAAAGTGGTAGCACATCGTCTTAAGTACGGTAGGTCTGGAGCCATCGCGAGTGAATTGTTACGCCTTCTAGCTTGTCAGCGTTGATGAGCTTGAAGTAGACGCCTAGGATAACATCTGCTACCAGGTATGGTTCATCCTCCTTTTTGGTGGGTGAGTCAGGTGGGGTATCCACTTTCACTGTAATGTTTCCAACCTTGAATGCGGTTGTTTTCGTCACTAGATCTCCAATTCTAAATGGGTTCGGGCGTGAAGATACCTGGACCTTGGCATCATTGTCTTTGACCAATACAACCTCTAAGCCCTTGATAAAACGTTTGAAGGGGCCGACTTCCCATTCACATCTCCTAGCCGGGGTTGGTTTGTTGGTTGGAGCTAGTCCCAGGACTTATCAGAGTGAGGAGTGATTGGTTGCAAGAAGGGTTGCGTGATGAGACTTACTTGAGCTCGGAACCTCTTAATGTATGCTGATGGGCTCTCTCCAGGAAGTTGTGTCACATTGGCAAGCTGCAGGTGCGGAAACGGACAGTCTTTAGGTCCAGACGGCTTGTTAGAGATCCTTTTAGGTGTCGTAGCTGGTAGAGGGCAAACTCCCACTGTTTCCTTGTTGTCGTGTAGCCAAGAGCGTCCTAGGACCATGTCGTAATTGGGATGTTCTTTGACTATGTAGAACTTCGCTTGCGTTAGGGCGTCTCCCAATTTAACTTCAACATCGATATATCCAAATGCATCTCTGAGTTCTCCTTCTGGAGTCTTAACCACAGTTGGGATGCGAGTAGCCTCCTGTTTTGAAATCTTTGTTGTTTTCAAGGTCTGGAGGGTGATGATGTTGAACTCGGAGGCCGTATCGATCAATGTGTTATCGAACTCGACATCCCTCAAACGAGCAACGGTTAAGAGTCTCTAATTTTCCTTGCTTGCATCTTCCAGCAAGGAATGAGGTTTCGAGACCGCTTCCTCTTCCAGCAAGGACTGAGGGTGATGATGTTGATACAAGCGCCTGCCTGAGACAACGCGGTTGAGGGATGCAAATATGTCCTGAAGTTGTGCTTTGGAGAAGTACAAGATCTCACCTAAATGTTCCATCAAAGATTGTACAGTCTTGCGAACGGAATCCCCATAAATCATGCAGTTCCTGACAAGAAGAGGATCTCTATGAACACCTTTATTTCCAAGATCGAGTTCTCCTGTCTCTATCTTTTCTCTGAAGATTTGTTTCAGTCTGTTATAGTCTTTGGTTGGATGGTGAATGAACCTATGGTAGTGACAGTACTTGGGATCCACAATATCTTTCTCATTTGGTGGACGTCTGATAGGAGGCAGCTTGATGGCATCGTCTTGAATCCATGCCTCCAATAGTTCCACTACTTCACTCATGGGGAATGGGAAGCCTGTATCTCCCGTGTCTTGTGCAGGAGTCTTGAACGATCCCTTTTGAGAAAAAGTCGTGTATGCTAGAGCCGCACGTTTGGGTTGTTGTTCCATTGCTGAAGCTTTCCTTTTTCCTCCTTCGCCTACCACGCTCACAGAAGGACCAGTGTTATATTTCTTGTTTGTGAGACACCTGCTTCCTCGAATCTCACGTGGATATTCGTTTCTAACAACCCTGGTTCTCTCTAGCAATGCTGGGGCAGTTGTGGATGAACGTTTGGCAGCTTCATGGAGTTCGGAGAACGTCTGAAAGCCCAGATTCTCTAGTAAAGCGCGATATATGGGTATCATCTCGTTGATGCACAACTCCACCAACTGGCATTCAGTGATGTTTGCATCATGACAATCTAGTGCTTGAGCTCTGAAACTTTTAACGAAGTCGTTCGGATGCTCGTTGTTCCGCTGAGAGACTCTCCCTAGATCTGAAAAGGTGATCTGCTCAGATACGAATAAATACTTCTTGTAAAAAGCACCGACCATCTCGCCCTAATTGGATATACTATTAGGTGCGATGTTTTTGTACCAGGTGTACGCCCTTCCCGTAAGTGATTTCGATAACTCTTTCAGGCGGAGAACATGATTGTACTCATGCTCCCCCAAGGATTCCAAAAATCGAGAAATGTGTTCACGAGCATTACCAGTACCATCGTAGAGGGAGAAGTGAGGAGAGGTATATCCTCTTGGAAGAGGGATTCGTTTCACATCTTGGGGGTACGGCGGCTGATGTTGGTGTGCATCCATCAGATTTCCCTTGCCTCAGTTTTGGAGAAGTCGTTCCAGGTCCTCAAGTGTAATGAAGTTGGATGGCTGGTCCCTTTCTCTTGGGCGTTCAGGAGCAACAATAGCTTCTTCACTTATGTGGGTCCAAGTGGAAACGCATGTTCCGGGTGTATTAAGGCATCCCTTATTGGCTCCAAGGATTGTCGTGAATCTTGTGGCAATCGTTTAGTTAAAGTTTTAAGGAAGGTGAGCACCTCTTTCTGAGTTGCGTCCATATCCGTTTGAGTCTTATCAAGAACTTACTATTTCACCATCAAGTCTGCAATGGTAATGGACGGTGGTCCTCCTTCGGCTCCTCGTCCTGATGAAGGAGTGAAAGTTGTTGTTCTGGTGACCACTGGAGGCGTTACACTTGAGGATATGATGGGATTCGCGGCTGCTCTGGCTCTGGTTATGGTAGGCGTTATACCTACTGGAATGTCTCCTGCTCCGCTAGCGTTGGTGATAGAAGTGACGGCTCCATGAGATGTATTAACCACGGTAGCTCAACTGACGGGTACATCGACACCGGGAGTGTTATCTACACTAGCTCCATCAGAATTGATTGTTGATCCAGACCTGAGTTCCACCATCTTGAAATGAATTGGTTCTAAGATCTACCCTTTGTAAAATTGGTAAAATTGAATCGGATTTCGAAGAAATTGACTTTACAACCGAGAGATTAACCTCCCGCTGTGGTCGCCAATTGTTTATGGGAGAAAACTATTTCTTCCGGTTTTGGTAATTTGGGGTGAGTGGATGAGAAATGAGTCTAAACCTTAAACAAATGCACTACACGGGAGTGCTTGTAGATTCGAGAAATCAATCTGTGCAAATCCGGCCTAAACCAAGAAATGGTCGTTCCAGACTTGTTTCTGGTCACAAAGTGAAGGAGATGGGGTTGATCTTAGGGAGGGAAGCGAAGAAGGTGTTGAGATTGTGAAGGTGTTGGCTATCTATGACTTGTATCAGAAAGATGAACTGGCTTGCAGGATATAATCTATCAGTTCCGGTGTTTGAATACGATTGTATCAACACTTGCCTTTGTTGTCTTGACTTGTCTTGTTTTTGGAAATAGGGAGGAGAACCTATTTATACATGTCATTTGAGCCTTATTCATGTCTCTCGTGGGAAGTGGAGGAAGTGGAGTGATGGATTAGTGGAGTTGTGTGTTAGTATTACACGACCAGTCTTGCCCACTTCTCATGTCATCTCTAACCGTCCATGACTTCCGACACGTTCTTGTGATGGCGCCTTGCACGTTAAAACCGCTGGACCAATACCCCGGTTGTGACATGATTGATGTCTTGAGTGTGTGGATCGTGGGACCCACATAAAGTAGCACGTAATGTTAGATTAAATAACTAAGTTATTTAGGAAGTCGATACTTGTGAAGTATCGTGTGTATTCTATAAAGGTACTGCATCATGGTGTGGTAGAGTGACGGGTGGTGATCACCATGACACCTCACTGATCAATTAACTCCTGACCAGGGTTGTATAACCAAGCCGGAGAAGTTGGACGGACGAGATGATCTTTGAGACACTCATCTGCGACCGTTGGTGGAATTAGGGATTTTGAAGAGGTGCGCATGCATCACTCTTCAGATTGGTCGAATCCAAGCTTGGGATACAATTTTGGCAGGGCCGATCGTGCATGTGTGTAGATGACATGACGGCAGGCGCCCATACCTCATTGTCTCGTGAAAGTGTGATCTCGGGCCACTCAATTTGTCCGGCGAAGTTGAGTGGTCGAGATCAATTTGCAACACAATCTAGTGCCTCAAAAGCCGCGCATCATGCCAACTTTGGGCGCGCGTTTCAAGATGACCAAGCTTGGTCGGTCTTGGCCGATTAGTCTGTTATACAGATGGCGAGATGATGTACACGTCCATACCTTAATATCCCATATAAACATGATCTAAGCCACTCAATTTGTCCGGCAAAGTTGAGTGGTCGAGATTAGTTTGCAATCGGGAGGTGTGACCATGCCTAGTTAGGGCATGCGAATCGAGGCAACCAGGCATGATATGCCTTGGCCGATCGGGTGTGGAGATAGATGGGCCCACGGTGGTCATGTTGATACGTACCGAACTTGCTTAGTCTAATCCTGGACCCTTCATTCGTGCATCAAAAATGGACGCTCGTGATTGTTCAAACCCTAATTATGGTTTCACCGGCCGTGTGTCATGCCTTGTTTGGGCGCCTGAACCGGAACGACCAACTATAGTTGGTCCTGACCGATCGGTCATGTATGTAGGCGGGCCCACGTTATTTGTGTTGACATGCTATGGGCCCCTTGAATTTACATCTACACCCTCCATCTATGCCTGCGAAGATGGACGGTTGAGACTGTTTTGCGATACATGTAATGTGCCGCAAACCCTAATTTAGGGTTGTTCGTCCATACTGCTTTGGCTTGGACGGTTTGGCAAGCTATGCCACCCTTTTGGGAGGCCGACCATGCGGAGCCCGCGTTGGGTCGGTAGTGAATATTCCAATACCTGCTTGGGGTCATGAATTCAATCTAAGCCATCCAATAATGTTGGTGAAGTTGTATGGTCGTGATCGTTTCTGAGACTGATATGGACAGTCCAGGTTCAAACATGCTCAATCGGGCTAGTATAACACACCGAGAGATGTGTGCTCAATCTGGCTAGTATAACACACCGAGAGTTGTATGCTCAATCGGGCTAGTATAACACACCGAGAGTTTTAGCATGTACGGGTATTTCATACATGCATCATTATTAATGCTTTGAGGTTCGTGTTGCTCTGCTGAGAACACTCAGTCGTCATGCCGCACCGGTAATGAGTATAGGAAATACAAGGCTGGTTATGCATTAATAATAATGCTGTAAATTCACATGGTATATGGGATTGTTGCCACATGTTCCAACCTGGATGAATTTCGTGTATTTAATTCACAGAATACTGAGATTGTTGCCACATGCTCCATTCTAGGTGAATTAGTAAAGTGAAGAAGTATTCATCACTTATTAATGGCTTTATCTTTTGCAAGATGTTAGCGCATAATTTTGGCTTTTACAGTTTTAGCCTTAAATGAAAATCCACCATCAACAAGTGTGTACTATTCTTCCGATCTAGTACCATCTCATAGGAAACCATTGAGACGTCCACCAGGCATATAAACACTTTTTATCGTTCTCCTTTTGGACAAACCCTTTCGACTTCGCAACCAGGGCAGTACGTATTTTTTCCTCATCACCAGACAACTTGATGTAAAGGTTTCCTGTCATGGGAAGTTTCAGCAGGATAGCCACACTTTCTAAGGATATGGTCAGTTCCCCCACATGCATATGGCCTTGTGAGTGTCTGGACACCACCTGGAGATAAAATCAACCAAACCCGGAATGTATTTCCTAATTTGAAGTGATGTGGAAGCCGCGACGGCATCAATGATTTGTGCCTTGGTCAAACTAGCTCTTACACACTCCTTACTTATCATGAATTGCATCCATTTATGAAACGAACGCAATGGACTCACTAAGGTTTTGAAATCAATAAGAGAGGTGATAGACACATTTTTGTGTCTAATTTGTCTCGATTCTATATATTAATAGTGCTCATTTTTGTACTTATTATGGTATTTTATGTGTGTGTAGGTATTTTTGGCCAATAAACATTTTTGGAAAAATGGCTCGAAAAGTTGCGCCTAGGAGGACACCTACTATTCGGACCCTCGGATTGGATAAGGGGTAACCAAATTACTAAGGGTAACCCAATGTTATTTACACCCAGGGCATCCCAAAGGCATATGCTAAATGCACCCCTACTCGGTTAGGGGCCACCCATCTTCTACATTCAAATTGAGAAAATTGGCGGGAAAACATTCTTTACACACGAGAATTAGGGTTGATGATTTAGACCGGTTTTAGCGAGATTCAATCGGCCGATTTTCATGGGCTAGGCGTGTTAGATCAAAACGAGGTTCGTATGGGTGTTTGGGTCGATCAAATTGGGCTGGAACTCGAGTTGGAAACAAAACGGGAATAAGCTTACACGGTCCCCTGTATGGTTTATTTTTGGAATTCGAGGAGATTAAAGACAAGATATTCTTCTCAAAGATACGTATCTATCTAAGGAAGAGTTTGGGAGGATTTGGAAAGCTTGGAAACGCGTAAAACGATTCGTGAGGAGATTATTGCCGTGACTTCACGGAAAGAAAAGAAGAAATTTAATCGGGTTTTAAAGGGTTTGGAGGTGTATAAAGGTGTGCTCGAGTCCCGAGGAGAAGGGTATTGAAGTTTAGAAGAAGTTAGGGAAGTTTAGAACATCACGGCGCAGAAATCGAAGTTGCAGGGGTGGAGTTCTTGGTGTAGGAGGAAGAACACGAAGAACAAAGGCCCTTCAAGACAGTCGTTTAAGGAGTCTTAAATACAACGACAATTCAACGGTGGTTCATGGCAGGTTCTGAATGATTTTCTTTGTAATGTGCTGCTCATGAACGCCGATACACCGTTACAAATCGGCTGTGTTATTATTTTGAGCAAGTGATTAATATGAGGAGCTAAACCCCTTTGCTGAGGCGACGGAGGAAGCTATTTTTCCAACAAATATGTGGTAATATTTATTTAATTAATTTCTGCAATTCTTTTTATGATTATTTGCATTGAATCGAAATTAAAAAAAAAAAGATTTTTGCTAACTCTTTGTGTTTTCACTTGATGGTGCATGCTTAGCTTAGAGCTCTTGATGTTCCATGCTTGAGATTAACAACTAGTATTTCGAAAATCTACTATTGGCAATATTTAAGAATCAATTGAACGTATGAATTGCATGATAATTATTAATATTGAGTCACATAAAAATTGGAAAATAGTGGAAACCTGAGTCTCGGTGCTTTTTAAAATTTGGTTACAATTTATTCTGAGTTTTCTAGTTTTATTTGAGTCTAAAAATCCTTCACAAGTCTGAGAGGAACGACATTTTTCTTACCACTTTACTACAACTTTCAAAATCACATCAATGTTTTTAGGTTTTAGAGTTATTTTTTTGTTTTTATTCTTTTGTTCTATTTTACGTTTTCTTGGGTATTTGTCTTGTGGTTCTGATTTTGGATCTCGGATCGAAAAGAAATTTGAGCCAAAGATTTGGTGAATAATTAAAGACTTGGAGTCAAAGACAAAGCGAAAAGAAACGAAGAAAAGAGAAAGAATTTTATTTTTATTTTTATTTATTTTTTAGGTTTTTTTTTTGAAAAGCGTATTAGGGTTTATAATTATTTTTGTAATTTTTCTTTTTATTTTGGACTTTTTGGACATTTTGGGACTTTGGACATTATTTTTTTTTTTTTTACCCTACGGAAGGGTACTTTAAATATAAATCTGTTTGCGAGAGAAGGAGGACAATTACGATATTGTCTCGCACCTTGGGTTCGTGACATGACATAGAGTCGGTGGCCCGAGTCGACTACAACCGATTCATCCCCGTGCCGGAACGGAGGTAAGATCTCGAACACTCGCGAATCCCGTGTCGGCCGAGTTACTGGACTCCTTCGTTTGCATATATCTTTGAGGAATTGAATACGGCTGCTTTAATTTTCTAGTAAAGGGCAAGGCCTGGCCATACAAGATAAGGGTTCGGATTTCATCATCGTTCTCTTCTTGCCCGCCTTAGGAACACGTAACCTACGCGAACCTAAGCCTTAAATTTTGACTAGAACAAGACCGATAGGTTAACGAGCTTAATAGGAAAGTTATTCGAAAAATATTGGTTACTCTTTTAAGCACACTTCAAGTTCACAAAGGTTTTTGTGAGTTGAATGCGTGACTGCGCCGCATTGTAATTCCGGTGAGGCCTTGGGTATCAAAGCTCCACCGAGCTTCCCTCGCCTCTATTCAACTTACTTTGACTCGGATTGATTCAGAGAGGGTTTGCTTAAATTGTGTAATTCCCTTTCGAAGGATTAGAAGTCGGGTCTAGAAACAATCTAAGTGGAGCCATCATGCTTTTTGTTTGCTAGAAATCTCTAGGTTGCTTTGGTTGAGTCGGCCTTGATTTGTGTTTGCATAGAATCCCTTCCTTATTCTTTTGCATGCACGAACGTAAAAGAGACGCCCTAGGTAGATTTGTTAAAGATAAACCTAGTAGTTCTAAGCGTCTCGATTACCTCAATTTAGAAAGTCCGATTTTGAAGAGTCCGTTTTGAACCTCGGTTTAAGGAGACAATCCCTAATATTCCGATAGTGCGAGAAAATGGCAACTTTGAAAGCTTTGTTGAACCCGACTAGGACTACTCGTCCCTCGTGTATCGAGGTTAGTGAAACAGAAGCAAATTTTGAACTTAAACACGGAACTTTACATTGCTCCCAATCTTTTTAGGGAAAGAAAATGAAAACCCTTATTTTCATGTTAGGGACTTTGAGGAAATTTGTAGTACCTAAAGATTAGAAACCTTGATGATGATGCTTTGAAACTCGGAGTTATTCCCTTTTTCCTTGAAAGATAAGGCCAAATCGTGGCTATATAGTTTGGCTTCTGGTTCAATCGAAACATATGAACAACTTACATCCGCCTTTTTGAACAAGTTTTTCCCTAGGCATAAAACATCGTCTATTAGGGAAGCAAATCGCACGTTTTCTCAACGGGAGGAGAATCTTTGTATAGGTATTTGGAAAGGTTCAATGATCTATTATCCAATGTCCTCATCATGGTCTCGAAAAGGTTAGGTTAGTTCGGATCCTTTATGAGGGTTTAGATTATTCCACTACGACCACAAAGTAGAATCTATGTGTACGGTGGGTTTGAAAACCAAAGCATTGATGAGGCGATGACATATTTGCATGAAATCGCCGAAAAGACCCAAAGAATGGGAAAATAAAGTAGGGAACCCAAGAAAACAATTCTTCTAAGGCAAGAGAAACGTTAATAGGGTAGAAGGAGGCTTTGAATCGGATGCGAGTTAAGCAAAGCAATAGCTAAAAGGTTTGAAGCTTTAGAATTGGGTCACACTAGTGGTAGAGTAGAGCCTTTTGGGAAGGCCAGACTATTGAAGAGCAAGCCAATGCTCTTTATAATAATAACACTAGATTTGATAACCGTCGAAATTTGACCCATATTCAAACCTATAATCTGGTTGGAGAAACCATCCGAACCTCTCATGGTCTAAGGACGAGAATCAAAGTCGGTTTAGTAATTCGAATGCTCCCAGTGTCTTGGCTATACTAAGAATCCTTGGGACCAACTCATTTTCGAATCGAGTCGAGATAAGAAAATCCTAAGCTTAGAGGAGTCTCTCAACTGTTGACTCGGCAAACTACAAAATTTCAACTATCCAGTAGAACAAAGTCTACAAGCTAGTAACAGGATAGGACAAGAAAATAGTCGGGCTATTTCCGAGTTAAAAACCCAGGTTGGTCGATAAATGAATTTTTGAGAGAAAAAGGTAGGTTTCCTAGTCAAACACAAACAAACCCTAGTGGAGTTCATGAAGTAGGCGAAAAACCATCACACCAGGTTGAATTCGATTAGAACCCTTAGGAGTGGCAAGAGTAGTAGACAATCGGGTAACCATGCCCGATAGTGAGCATCTTGTAGTTTACCCCTCGGGACCATCCATAGTGAGGGACCGATAAAATCTACGATGATGCCGATTCGGTTCTGAGAGGCCCTATTTTATGCCTAGAGCCCCATTTCCCTGACTATTAGTACCAACAAAGAATCAATCCAACTTTAATGACATAATGGAGGTTTTTAAGAAAGTTACCATAAACCTTCCATTACTAGAAGCAATTAGGCAACTTAGAGCTTATGCCAAATTCCTTAAAGATATGTGTACGCGAAAGCGCAAGCTTAGTGTCCCTAAAAAAGCCTTTAGCTAGTCATGTAAGTTCGATCATTGAGAACAACACAACTCCTAAATATAAAGACCCGGGTGCCCCTACCATTGCTTGCACGATAGGAAAACATCGGGTAGATAAATCTTTACTTGACTTAGGAGCTAGTGTTAACTTACTGCCGTACCATGTGTACTTACAGCTAGGACTTGGTGAATTGAAACCTACCAAGATAACACTGCAGTTAGTGATAGTTCATTAAAATTCCTCGTGGTGTGATAAAAGATGTTCTTATTGAGGTCGACAAGTTTATTTATCCTGTGGATTTCGTGGTCTTAGATACCCAACCTGTCCCTGACCCAGAGAACCATATACCTGTGATTTTAGGTCGCCCATTTTTAGCTACGTCTAATGCGATCATAAACTGCCGAACGGTATTATGAATCTATCTTTTGGTAATATGACTATTGAGTGAATATTTTTAATGTCAATAAGCTGCATTACGAGCTAGATGACACATGCATTGAAGAGGTGAACATGATAGGAACCTTAGTTCAGGAGTCATTACCAAACATCATATTGGAAGATTCATTAGAGAGTTGTCTAGCCCATTTTAGCATGTATTTTGACGATGATAGCAACATTGAACAAATAAATGCTCTCATTGGATTCTATTCCTATGTTAGATACCGATAAATGGGAAGCTAGGTTCGAACCATTACTAGCTCTTGAATCTACCTTAAGCCCTTGTTTGAAGAGCCTAGAGATCCTCCTAAGTTGGACCCTAATTATGCATTTTTAGGCCCATCTCGAGATTTTGCCTATAGCTTCCGATTTGGATAGTGATCATGAGAGTAGGCCAGTCATCGTACTTCAAGACAATAAGGAAACTTTAGGTTGCCCATGAGGATATGAAACATATAAGTCCTACGGTTTGTGTGCCTCAGATGCATTTAGAGGATGAACCACCCGATTATAAATTAGAGAAAGCAATTGACCTTTTCGGGAACCTAATGGTCTAGAAATTAGGAATATTGTAACTAGTCTATCTAGAGACACCGAAAATTCTAAGTTTGGGGTAGTAATCGTCAAGTATCCCTATTTGAAGTCCCTAACTTGGGACTCGAGCCTAGTGTGTCCGAGGTATTACTCGAGTCTCTTCCGACTCCACAACCCGATCCTCCCGATACTATCCGGAGGAAATCCAGCCTATTTGAGACTCGTTATTTGGGTAAATCCGTTTATCAAGACACTCATATGAAGCCCAAGTGGGCACCACGAGAAAAATCCGAGTTGTCTTGCAGAAACCTTAGATGAGGATGTGCTCCGTCTGTTCATTTTTCTGATTTGGTGCAGTTGTCTCATAATTGTGGCAATTTTAATTGATTTTGATGATCCCCAGTTGTTTCGACTATTGATATACGATTTGAAAGGGTAATTAGCCATTTTATGGGTACGTAATGTCTGGCTGAAGACGTTAAACATAGCACTTCTTGGGAGGTAACCCAATATTCATGCGACACGGTAATATCTTTCCTTAACTCTTTTACTTCAAATGGTAACAGTTTCTCCTTGTTCATGCTTTTAATTTTATCTTTAGAACATTGAGGACAATGTTAGATTTAAGTTTGGCCAGGCCTTGCCCTTTAGGAATATTGTAACTAGTCTATCTAGAGACACCGAAAATTCTAAGTTTGGGGGTAGTAATCGTCAAGTATCCCTATTTGAAGTCCCTAACTTGGGACTCGAGCCTAGGCGTGTGCGAGGTATTACCCGAGTCTCTTATGACTCCACAACCCGATCCTCCCGATACTATCCGGGAGGAAATCCAGCTATTTGAGACTCGTTATTTGGGTAAATCCGTTTATCAAGACACTCATATGAAGCCCAAGTGGGCACCACGAGAAAAATCCAGTTGTCTTTTGCAGAAACCTTAGATGAGGATGTGCTCCGTCTATTCATTTTTCTCGATTTGGTGCGGTTGTCTCATAATTGTGGCAATTTTAATTGATTTTGATGATCCCCATTGTTTCGACTATTGATATACGATTTGAAAGGGTAATTAGCCATTTTATGGGTACGTAATGTCAAGACGTTAAACATAGCACTTTTGGGAGGTAACCCAATATTCAACATAGCTTAACTTCAAATGGTAACAGTTTCTCCTTGTTCATGCTTTTAATTTTATCTTTAGAACATTGAGGACAATGTTAGATTTAAGTTTGGGGGTATGGGAGAAACTTTTAGTTGCATTGATAAACTCCACGATCCTAGAAATTTATGCGTATTAAGGATGGCACTAACCAATCTAAGTGGATGGAAGCATTTTGGTTGTAGGAGTTGAGGAACCAATCTGATTAGATGGCAACATCTAAAGAGTCTATTCATAAAAGCACAGAGCTCAGGTGTTAGAAATAACATGATAGTTTCACCAATCTCGTTGAGTCCTTTTCACTTCTGTTTTTATTTTGTTTTGTTTTTAAACTATGTTTCTCTAAGTGATTAGGTGGGGCCCACGAATCAAGTTGTTACCGATGCTAGGGTGAATTAGAGTGATTGAGATACCACGAAAAAAATTAAAAAAAAAAGATTTGAAAAAAAAAAAGAAAAAAAAGAGTTGAAAAAAAAAAAAAGTTGAAGAAAAAAAAAAAGTGAGACCAGACCATCTGACCAACCGGAATAAATTAAATAAAGTCGACCACTAGAACCCTTGTATATGCCAGTTGTGTTGACCTAGAGTTAGGTTTATTGACCACTGGTTCCCTTGTATATGCCAGTGTGTTGATATTAGTCGAGACTAGTATCTCATCCATTAGGATAGGTTCATTTTGGCGGAGGCCTTGGACCAGATATGGGAAACACCATTCACTTAGTAAACATCAAAACCATCTATGTTTTTCTATATCCATCTTCTTGATCTATCCATGTGATTAGTTTTGACTCTAGGGTATTGATGTCCATAGTGCGACTATCTAAGTAGAGCTGTGACTTATATATGAATTTTAGTATGCTTGAGTGCAAACTCGTGTACATCAATTGGAATTTCGCATCAGGGTACTTCCTCCTGTAATCAATAAGTATGCCAACCAAGGAGATTTATTAGTGCCTTCCAAGGTTCTGTGTAATTAGTTAGGGTCTGGAGTATAAAGGTTTTGTGGGTACACTGCAAACCCTCCCGAGACTATAACTCGGCCACTAGGGCCACCTAGAGGTTTAAAGGCTTATTGCATACGCTAAATGCAATCGACGATGCCTCGCGATGAAAGTGAGTTAGGATTTTATTTTCTAGATTTGATTTTCTCGAGGACGAGCAAATAATAAGTTTGGGGGTATTTGATAGACACATTTGTGTGTCTAATTTGTCTCGATTCTATATATTAATAGTGCTCATTTTTGTACTTATTATGGTATTTTATGTGTGTGTAGGTATTTTTGGCCAATAAACATTTTGGAAAAATCGGCTCGAAAAGTTGCGCGGAGGACACCTACTATTCGGATTACTCGGATTGGATAAGGGGTAACCAAATTACTAAGGGTAACCCAAACGTTATTTGCACCCAGGGGCATCCCAAAGGCATCTCGCTAAATACACCCCTACTCCGGTTGGGGCCACCCATCTTCTACATTCAAATTTAAAATTGGCGGGAAAACATTCTTTACACAGTGAATTAGGGTTGATGATTTAGACCAGTTTTAGCGAGATTCAATCGCTGATTTTCATGGGCTAGGTTGTTAGATCAAAAAAGGGTTCGTATGGGTGTTTGGGTCGATCAAATTGGGTCGAAACTCGAGTTGGAAACAAAACAGGGGAATAAGCTTACCACGGTCTGTATGGTTTATTTTTGGAATTCCGGGAGATTAAAGACAAGATATTCTTCTCAAAGATACGTATCTATCTAAGGAAGAGTTTGGGAGGATTTGGAAAGGGCCTTTACACATTCCCGGCTCAACATGAATCGCATCCATTTCTCAAAGGGACGCAACAGGCTTACACTGGTCTTAAAGTCAATGGGAGAAGCATGGTACTATTTTCTCGAATACAAAACCTTATTACACTACCGGACGAGTCAGGCCTGAGCCTCTCCTTCACTTTCCGAACCAGTCGGGAGGATCGACACATACTTGGGATGATTTTTTCTAATTGTAGCGGATGTTGTGAAGAACTCATCATCTATACTTGGCTTGGAATTACCCACATCCTTCGAGTATGACGAAATTGTTGACATCCTAATGAAAATCCTCTTACGCTGTTTTCACCGCCGAGATAACTACAATGGTACAATACGAGCAGAGATTATTACATAAAGCGCATGGAAATATTTTATCAGACACAAGAGATCCATCCTGGACGCAAACCAATTGGTTTAAAAGTCATTTTGTGCATATGCGAAGCAATGGGATCGGCATGACTCTGCATCACCACTTCATGCAGCTGGAAACTCACGCCCAGACGAATAGGCGCACCCCTAAAGGAAATCATACACACGGCCACACCAGAAAGAGGAAGAAACCCTAAAATCTAGTTCTTTCATGGGAAGGGAATGATAATCCTCGTACACATCTACTTTGCACAATAATCGAGGCGGCCAACATCACTACATCATTCGCGCCTAGATTTTATTACAAGTTCAAGCAAAGCATACCTACGGCTAGTTTTCACGCCAATAATATTTCTACAAGTTCATGAAATAGTACGCCTACGACTAGGATTCACACCAACATTTTCTACAAGGTCATGAAAAGGTACGCCTACAACTAAGGTTTACACCAACACAAAAGAAAAGAGAAAACAAGTTAAAGAAGAAGTATTGGAAGGCATACCTGGGATTTGCTTGTCCGCTTTGCTTTACTGCTACCATACGGCTGGGATAAAAAAAAATATAGGCGTGAAACGAAATAGAAGCCGACCCTCCGTTTATATATACATGGTACGTGGGAGTTTGAACAAGGAAAGGATTTCCTATTTTTAGCCAAGAAAGGAAAAGAGAAAACCGGTCCCGCAAAGACCAATTTCCACGCCCAAGACCGCTCACGCCATGCCTTGGCCCCACACGCTAAGCCATCCGCTCCATTTGCCTTGGCCCCACCACGCCTAGCCGTCCGTGTACACCTAGACTTACCATGGCCGCACCATGCCAGCCGCCCGCTCCATTATCACGGCCCTATCATGACAAGTCATCCACGCACGCTTTGCCTCTCCAAGTTGTCCGAGCCGTGAACCCGCCAATACCAACAAATTTTCCTAAGACCACACCACCTCTTGGCCCCACGTGCCAAGCCGTCCACTATGCTTTGCCTTCCAAGACCGCGCCCGTTTTGTCTCGGTGATGTACGGCCGTACTCAAGCCAGCAACTTTCGTCTCACCACTCCACGGTCCGCATCCCCAATACAACTTACACAGGCCGCCAACACCGAAGCAAGAACTCTCTTCACCCCTCAAAAGGTTAGTCGGATTTTCCGACCATCTTTGCAATGATTTACATCTTGATTCCGTCCTTATCTGTCACCATCATATGCTTACCTCGCAACAAGGCACCTGTTCCGGAGCTAAGCAGGGGACTTAATGTTGATGGTGGTTTTTAGCTTAGGGGTAAAATCGTGAAACCCTAGTCGACAGCTGACGTCACGGAACTTGAGTAATAATGTCCAAACCAAGCACATTTATTGAACCCTTTAATTTGTCTACGAGAAAATTTCTAGGGTACCTTTTTTAATCGTCGATTAGGGTTTCGACGGACCAAAACCCTAACTCTCACGCCGCATGTGCCAATGGCTAACCATGCCAGCCACACCTACCGCGCAAAAGCATGCCAACCAAGCTACCGCGCACCCCCGTGAAAATGGCTAACCATGCCGACCACCCCTACCGCGCAAAGGCATGCCAACCATGCTAGTCGCACCCTGTGCCAATGGCAAACCATGCCGACCACACCTACCGCGCCAGGGCATGCAAACCATGCTAGCCGCACCCCCGTGCCAATGGCAAACCATGCCATCCACACCTACCGCGCCAGGCATGCCAACCATGCTAGCCGCACCCTCGTGCCAATGGAAAACCATGCTAGCCACACCTACCGCGCCTTGCCAAACGCACCTTACAATGGCCCCATGCCAACCTAGCCGCGCCACCTTGCTGGCCTTCCCTACGCGGCTACCAAAACGAAGGCGTGCGACAATCAACGGTCGCCCTTCAATCCCGAGGAGCAAATCATAGCCGTCCGAAGTTACCAAACGACCTTTGGCCCAAAGCCCTAGCTTGGTCACGCAAAACCTTGGCCCCACATGCCAAGCCAAACGACGACCTAGTCAAGCTAGCCACGCCATGCACCCATGGCAAACCCTTGGCCTCACATGCCAAGCCAAACCGCACCTTGCCAAGCTAGCCACGCCATGCGCCCATGTCAAACCCTTGGCCCCACATGCGAAGCCAAACCGCACCTAGCCACGCCATGCGCCCATGACAAACCCTTGGCCCCACATGCCAAGCCAAACGACACCTAACCGCACCTAGCCACGCCATGCGCCCATGGCAAACCCTTGGCCCCACATGCCAATCCAAATCGCACCTAGCCAAGCTAGCCACACCATGCGCCCATGGCAAACCCTTGGCCCCACATGCCCAGCCAAACGGCACCTAGCCAAGCTAGCCACACCATGCGCCCATGACAAACCCTTGGCCCCACATGCCAAGCCAAACCGCACCTAGACAAGCTAGCCACGCCATGCGCCCATGGACAACCCTTGGACCCACATGCTGCCAAGCCACGCACCTAGCCAAGCTAGCCACACCATGCGCCCATGGCAAACCCTTGGCCCCATATGCCAAGCCAAACCGCAGCTAGCCAAGCAAGCCACGCCATGCGCCCATGGCAAACCCTTGGCCCCACATGCCAAGCCAAACACGCCTTGCCTTGGCCCTATCCAAGCTAGCCACGCCATGCGCCCATGGCAAACCCTTGGCCCCACATGCCAAGCCAAACACGCCTTGCCTTGGCCCTAGCCAATCTAGCCGCACCATGTGCCCATGGAAAACCCTTGGCCCTGGCATGCCAAGCCAAACCACACACTGCCTTGGCCCTAACCAACATAGCCGCGCGACTATGCTGGCTTTCCCTACACGGCTACCCAAGCGAAGGCGTGCAACAATCAACGGTTGCTCTTCAATCCCAGGAGCAAATCCTAGCCATCAAAGGTTACCAGACAACGCATGGTAACCTTTGGCCCAAATCCTAAGTTTGGCCATGCCAAACCATGCCAACCTAGCCGCTCCACCATGCTGGCCTTCCCTACGCGGCTACCAAAAACAAAGGCGTGCGACAATCAAGGGTCCCCCTTCAATCCCAGGAGCAAATCCTAACCATCCAAGGTTACCAGACAACGCATGGTAACCTTTGGACCGAAAACCTAAGTTTGCCCACGCCAAACCATGCCATGCCAACGACATGCCAACCTAGCCGCGCCACCATGCTGGCCTTCCCTACGCGGCTACCAAAACGAAAGCGTGCAACGATCAACGACTATCTTTCCTCTTGAGATGAAAAATCTCGACCGTCGAAGGTCACTAAGCTAGCAAGTCTCCCAAGTACGACTTGCCGGTAAGAACAACATGCTACATGTTTTCCACAAAAACATTCGAGACATCAACACATATCACAAACTGGGGATCCTCTTTGGGTATTGGTTTGGCGGTTTACGGCGTGCGGCGTACACTACGCCCTTCATAAAGAAGTGTCATAAGGGTGAGGCGGTTAGTAAATACAGGGAGTTAATGGTGAAACGCTCTTGGGACATAAATTCCATGCGTTAACAATTTTATGGAACATCAATTCCACACGTTAACGGTTTTATGGAACATCAATTCCATGCGTTAACGGTTACCACCTCCTCCCATTTACTTACCCATTATTCCATTCCTTAATGAGACCAGAGTACGTTTCACTTCGAATTGAATAAATAGGTCTTACCTATTTCCACCGAAGGACAAGTTCATTCGGGAATACATAACACTCAGAAAATACTTGCTAGCTTACCATTTGTTAGCCTTCCCACTTTTCTGATACAAGTCGTAGTAACACAACTACTCTTCCAGAATTAACTATTGTGGTCTCATCACTTTCCTTGCTTCCCTCCCCAAAACCAACCCATTCTCCTTTACTTTGTGATTGAAGCAAGTATGGAACGACCATTTCTTGGTTTAGGCCGGAATTGCAAAGATTGATCTCTCGAATCTAAAGTACTCCCTTGCAGTACATTTAGGGTTTAAATTGTTTCTCACCCGTACACCCAAAATTACCGAAATCAGCAGAAACCATTTTCACCTACAAACAATTGGCGACCACAGTGGGAGGTTCGATCTTTCGGTTATAATGTCAATTTTCGACCGTCAATCTCGTCCTCCGACCCAGACATCAAGATGGTAGAGGAAGACGATCCACTCCGACTCGGTTACCCAAGACTCGATTATCGGTCATGACACGACAAGGGATGGCCGGGGACTTCCCGGAGGATAGAGCGAGACGATCCTCCCAAGGATCAGCGGCTCGGTTATCAGGCAACTCAGTAACGACTGGGGACTTTCCACGGCGGTGTTTCCCATAAAACTCGGTCTTACACCGGAAGGTTCACTTTTCATCAGGAGACCTAAAACCGAGTAAGTCTTACCTAGGCAAGATACATGGTTTACTATTTCAAGTTTTCACGGGAATGATAAAATCGCTAGCCATGTTACGCTTTACCCCATGTCATCTACCAACACACGGTTCTAAGGTTTTCCTGGAATATTTGCATCACTTGCAATCATAATCAAAACAATCCATTCCTAAACATTTCGTTCCAAAAAGAATAATCCAAAACCGTCAAGGTAACATTTATCTATCAACCCAAGAAAACCAGAAAATCAAAAACCATAAACTAGGCGTCTCATTTGCCTTTCAAAAAAAAAAAACCTAAGATAAGAGGTTCAAAATACAGAAATGTATTCAAGGGAAGTTTTTCAACAGCGGCTTGCTCCTCTTAGCAAAGGCCTCCTTTGTACTCTGGAGAGCCGCCCTCTTCAACTTCAGCTGCCTGTACAACTTCTTGAATTCCGCTTCCTGCTTCTTAATTAAATCATTAACTCTTTCACACAATCCAACTCTTCTTAATTAATTTTGTTTCAAATCAACATAATCCTAATATCAACTGATTTCAATCTTCAGCAATTGATCTTCAAGCAAATTAAAACTTCATCTCCATTAACGCTACCACCAACAATTTCTATTGAAAAAATAAAACCTACCCTTCTCTGAATATCACCAACACCAATAGGCTATCACTAACCATTACAAACGCCACCAAAGCCACACCACCTTCGTTGACGGTGCCACCATGAAAAGCAAAAAACGAAAACCCGAATGATACTTTAACCTGCAAAGTCCTATTATCAAAGGTGTCCCGTCTCCGCCGCTCCCGTCATGGTTGCTAGTCTTTTGGTAAACCCCATGAATACATCAATTATGAAACTATATATGAAGATGAAGCATTTTGATTTGTGGAGGAAAAAATTAATCTGGCAAATTAAAGATTACATTGTATACCAGAGAATGAAACACCATCATTGTTGGCAGTCTATATTAGTCTATAAATCGACTGTCATGCTTTTATTCACCTTCAATGAAAAAACTTTGTCCATTCCTCCAACTACATTGGGAACCTTGCAATGTTAGTATACCAGAAACTACTATCCTTCAATAAAATGTAGGGTATTCCTGTATATACCCCGAAAAACACTAATCTTACCCCTTTATCTTTATACCCCTAAATTTTATCTTCCTACCCCATCAAATATGCTAATTTTGTATACCACCAAACATATCATGATTTGGGATTTATTTTTTATATATATATATCACGAAAGAGAAAGAAATGAAAGTACGGGGGTACCAAAATACACCACCAACTTTTTCTTAGGGAACCTGTTTGGACAAAACCTAAATATAATTCTGAGAGTTACAACTCAGTGAATCTCAATCAGGAATTATATCAAGAGTTTATACCTCTTTCTCTCACAATCAATATGTAAACGGAGACAAGTTCGTGAACCTGATTATACCGTGAGAGTACTTGGACGATTCCAAAGATCAATATCTAAGATCAATCAAGTCGTATCCAATAATTAAGATGGAAGTATCTACTTTGATTGATTTTATGTACAACCTTGTGATATTTCAATTAAATAAATAAATAATATAATGCGGAAAAGAAATAATACGACACCGGAAATTTTGTTAACGAGGAAACCGCAATTGCGGGAAAAACCCCGAGACCTTGTCCGGACTTGAACACCAAACCGTATTAAGCCAGCTGAGACTCTAGCATACTACCAAAACTTCGGACTAGAATGTAGTTGATACCAGAATCCACCGTCACTAATTCGATTATAGTTGCGCCCTTACGCCTCTTGAATCTCGCAAGAATATGCACAATTAATTCCCTTAGATGAGTTCCTTTCACGACTGTTTTGGGGTAAAAACTGATTACTGCTATTTTTGGTAAATTTGGGTGTGTTAATGAGAAATGAATTCAAACCCTAAACAAATGTACAGCACAAGAGTACTTTTAGATTCGAGAGATCAATCTGTAAGAATCTGGCCTAAACCAAGAAATGGTCGTTCAGATTCAATTCGGTCACAAAGTGAAGGAGAAGGGTTGATCTTAGGGAGGAAGCGAAGAATGTGTTTGAGATCAGAATGTTGAATTACGAAGGTGTGGCTATTTTATGAATTGTATCAGAATGTGGAACTGACTTGCAGAACGTAAGCTATCAGTTCTTGGTATTTTCTGGATACTTGTGTTGATAAAACTTGTCCCTTTAAAAATAGGTTGAAAAACCTATTTATACAAGTCATTGAGCGCACCCTTGATCTCGTAGGAGGTGGAGGCGGTTAAGTAGTAGAGAAGTGCAAAAGGTGGTGACCATCACGTTTATATTATGTGGAAGACCGGTCTACCTTTCACCCACTACTTCCTCATTGTTGTTAATCGTTCGTCCTTTCCTAACACTTTCTCGTAATGGGCGCGTTGCACGCTGCACGCCGTAAACCACTGGACCAATACCCCAGTAAGCATCCCCCAATTTGTGACATGTTTGTTGTCTCGAGTAAATGGGTCAAGTCGTGAGACTTGCCGCTAAAGAAGTACATAGTGCTTTTAAGTCAAATAACAAAATTATTTGTGGAATCAATATTTATAAAACATCGTTTATAATTGATGCACATGAAGCATCGCTTTTAAACAAGCTACTAAAAATAATCGATGTGTAGGAAGCATCGTTGTTTTAGAGCTCGTTCACATTAGTCGCGAAGTTGAACATCTTAAAAGGTAGCGTGACGAGCCACCTTTGGGCGATCGTTTGACGACCTTATGGGTGAGCTACCACTTGGTCGATCGCTCCTCTGTGGAGGAGGGGTGGCTGGTGATCACGAGTGTTACCCTGTTGGCCTCCTAAAAATAAATCTAAACAATCCAATTAGGCTAGCGAAGTTGGATGGACTGAGATGGCTTACGGTAGTTGCATACTCATTGTTGATGTAATTTAGGGTTTTAGAAACCGTGCGGCCAACCTATTTTGGGCGATCGATTCAAGGACTGGATGTTGGTTTGAATAAGCCGATCGATCAAGTGCAAAGGCGGGCAGCGGTGAGCATGCTAACGTCTTCAGGCGCTTGAAATTGGATCTAAGCCATTCAATTTGGCTGGCAAAGATGGATGGTTATGATTGATTTGCGACAGTAGTATGCTGCCGCAACACAACTTAGGGTTTCCAAAACAGTGCGGTCACCCTACTTTGAGCCATCGGTTTGATGCGTTCTTGGCTCGCCATGGGCAGGTCAATCAACTAGGGATGGAATTGGGTGCTTCGACGATCACGTTGGTGCCACTTTGATTTTCTAAAACACGACGTAAGCCAGTCCAACTTGGTTGGCTAAGTTGGACGGATGTGATGATTTTTAAGACCGTTATGGTCGGTCTCAGCTCGTTTGAGTTTTTCTTTCGCGCCAATCACCTTGGCATTGGCTAAAGATCGAGGTGTCGTGGGAGAACTAAATGGATTCGATCGGTCGGGGGCTAGTGGGCCCGTAGGTGGACATCATGGAGGTTGCCTAGTTCCACTGGGAAGAGGCTAAACTTGTTGAATTTTCGGCCAAATCGTGTGGCCGTGATTGTTTTAAGGCTCGACATGGATAGTCTAGGCTTATTTTCTTAAGGAATTTAAGCGCGTCGAAGACCTAATTTTTGCAAATTAATCAGGTCGAAGTTTGAACTTTGTGAGTTGTCACAAAATTAATTAGCTTCAGTGGGTTTCCCAAATCAATACGAAATCACCAACTTATCTCAGAGGGTAGAATGACTTTGCATGTCTCTGATTGAGTACTTCCACACGCATCTTAATCCTGACACTCCGGGAGATTCATGTTACTGGGCTGAGAGCGAACATTAGTCGTCATGTCATGTCAGTATTAAGAGTTCAATCGGGGAACATGGCATAAAATAAATACTCGGAAATTTACAGAATATTTGGGATTGTTGCTATACGCACCATTCTGGATAAATTTCATATAAATATACTGAATTACTCAATACATATGTAAGTGAAGAGGTTTGAGCACTCATCACTTTCAAATGGCTTTTGTTCCTTTGCAGGATGACAACGCATCAAATACAGGGTTTTACGATTTTACCCTTGAACTAAAAACCACCATCAACATTAACTCCCGTGCTTAGTACGTAACAGTGACATTGTTGCGGGGTAAGCACTAGATGGTGACATATAAAGATAAAAATTATAAGGCAAAGTAGACAGATGTTATCAGGATAGAGGTCGGCTCGGTCTTTGAGTAAGACACGTCTAACAAAGTATCAGAGCACGCAATCCTCCCAGCACACGTCAATGGTCTTCATGTAGATAAGTTAATATCTTGCATCTAAGGCCTTTATATACGGCATATAGATAGTCCTTTCTTTTTCGGATCTTATCAACTTGCGGAATATAAAAGGGGGCACTTGAGCTTTTCTTTTCATACCAATCACCGCAGAGTTGCACTCACCTTCTTTCGGGTATTACTTCACGTTCTCTTATAGTTTTCCTTTTGTCTTTACCATGTAGGTTGTTAATATAAACATAATGCTTCTTCTAGATGACGTGATGGGAACTCCGGTGATGATTATTCTTCTAATTCTCCGGAGGAGAGCTTTGAAATTGACCAATCTAGGGTTTCCACTTTGGGGAGGTATTAGCTAAAATCGATCCTCTGTTTCGTGAAGCTGAGTCGGGCCATACGGTATGCCTCTTACACATTTACGCATCGTTCGAGGGCGTGTTCAAGCTTTCTTGGCTTATGTAGGATCGGTGTAGGATCATAATATCGCCACAACAACAATTCGCGAAGACAACGAATAACAACACTTGCGAGTCGGTCGCGAGAGGATTAAATGTAAATGACGCCTGGATGACGATAGGAAGATATGAAATCGGCGAAAGTTAAGAAGTGTCGCGAATATGAATACTTGTACGCTCGCGACACTTCGCGAGACATTCTCGAAAATAAAGGACTGACTTAGGCTGTCATTCACTATGTATTACCCTATATAAAGGGATGAGTGAATCTGTTGTAGGGAGAGGTCTTTTTGGATTGGAGAGCAAGTCATTAGGAGAGAGAGAGAGAGAGAATTTTGTAAGTTCTTAAGTGTAATTCTATTTTCCTGTGTAAAGATTCAAGAAAGTGATTAATAAACATTCATAATTGTTCATCTATTATCTTTTGAATGGATTA
>JAJJWW010015860.1:0-63208 GCA_023531295.1 Papaver armeniacum
GTGATTGCTAAAATAATTGTTGAATATTTGTGCGTGAATTAGTTGGTTTCTGTTCTCCTAGATGCTTCTGTAAAGCAAGCACAGTGGGATGCTTTTTGTTCCTTTAATTCTTTATTAAGGCGGGGCAATTAATGGAGGACCTAGAGGTCCAAGATTTAGGCCTCCTCGATGACTCGGGATAAGGTTTGCACCTATTGGATGGTGATAAGTGTTCTTATGGTGAAGGTTGTAAATTCTTGCATCGGTGGTTTGTCGGTGATAGTTTTACTATGTTGACGCAACTTCTTGGACAGAGAAGAAGGTAGCTTCATCTTGTTCTATTTTCATTTTCCTCAACTTATGTATACTATTTGTAGTTGTTCAGCTGTTTGATTGGAGGATTTATGTTATAACAGGTCATTAGCGGGATTGCTTTCCCAATGGGGTCTAACAAATTATATTAAAGTAGCAAAGATGGGCTATTCGAGTCCAGGGATCACAACCGCGGTTGTTAGAAATTTCTTGATTTTCTTTCTTAAACTTTCGTGGTCTTACCTTCCTTTACGAAACTCAATAGCATCATCATGATGTTCAGTGTGCTGCTGTAATTAACCTTGGATTTGAAGTTGGTTGTGTCACCAGTGAAGGGCCCTGGGTGTTTGTTGGAATTAATAACTACGTCAAGGTACTTCCATTTATTTGTTTTTAAGTTTCTCTTACCTATTTATTGTGAATCACATGATTTTTATGTTTACTCTTCTGTCTTGCCTTGTTGCTTGTTTAATGGTCTATGTGCCTCGAGCCTTTTCTCATGTGTATCATTACATAACTTGTAGGCTTGGAACACTCAAACCAATAGTGAACTCAGTCTTAGTGGTCCATCAGGACAAGTTTATGCCTTGGCCGTGGGCAATGAAATGCTACTTGCTGGAACACAGGTACTTTCTCGTTTTTCCTTTTATTCAAACAATAATGATGCTTCTTTTTCATAGTCCACTCTTTTTAGTCTTTGTTTTATGTAGATCTATTCGTCATCCGTGTCTCACTTCATATTCTCATGGATTCAACTAATTCTTTTTTTACTTTTGCTCCAGGATGGTAGCATATTGGTTTGGAAATTTGTTGCTGCTACCAATGATTTTGAGCCTGCTGCTGCTCTTCAGGGTCATAGTGCTTCTGTTGTCACGTTAGTTGTAGGCGCTAATAGACTCTACTCTGGATCCATGGATCACACAATAAGGGTATATTGTGCTTTCTGGATCCATGGATAATACATTCTAGTATATAATTTTTAGAGTTTATTAACCTGAAGGCTGTCTCCATCATTGTTTTGTTGATCTGTGATACAAGAACTCCTTTTTCCCTTTTGTATTATATATCAGGGTGGCTGAAGCACATCTTATGTTATTTTCTCTCTCTTGTCTATATGTCATACTGAATAGATTTCTTCTTTACGTATATATGGGAGTAGATCATGTTTATGTCTTATCTTTAACATTTGTCTTTTCCCTCCATCAGGTGTGGGAACTTGAGACATTATAGTGCATTTATACTCTGACAGATCACACATCAGTTGTAATGTTTGTTCTTTGCTGGGATCAGTTTTTATTGTCATGTTCTTTGGACAAAATAATAAAGGTTAACTTCTTTGCTTTATTGACCATAATTTTTTCCCTCGCAGAACTGTTAGCTTACCTCTATATTTGTTTCTTCAGGTCTGGGCTTTTACCGAGAGTGGAAAGTTAGAAGTCACTTACACCCATAAAGAAGAAGATGTATGTTTATCTGCTCTGCTTATCTTTAGTATTTTATTTTGCATGCGTTCTAACTGAGTATGTTTTGTTAATTAAATGTTTCTGTGTGTTACTTATGAATGTCGATATTGAATATTATCCTGATAAGGATTGATTTAAGTAAATGTTATTTGAATGCCCTCTGTGACTATCAATGATAATTTGAATATATTTGATACCTGGTGAATATATTTAAATCCTGGTGAATATATTTGATACCTGGTGAATATATATCTTAGCATTATTAGATGATTTAGGTTGCATTAAACACTTGACAATTTGGTAAACTCCAATTTCAATATGGTAATGTAATGTATTTCCTAGAAGTAATTCCTACTGCTTAGCTGATTTTGGTGTTTCAATATGATAATGCATTGTATTATAGATTTGTCTCACTCGACCACTGATGCTATCCTCAAAAAGAAAATTTTAAACTTTGGTCAAGTGGTAAAAGGTGAGAACACACTATCTCTGTTGCTAAAATAGAAGAAGAATAAAACTTCTTTTCTGAGTTCAATTATCTAGTGCGATCATGGAAAGCTATTTCATGCTTTTGGTGATAGCTTGTATTTAATGTTACCTACTGGACCTTGTCAAAGATTTTCTTTCTTTTGTAAATGATGATTAAACTGTTTATGGCAGTTAAAATATTCACAGATGAATCAGGAAAGTGATCAAAAGGGTTTGGTTTTATACAATATACCTGTCAAGAAGATGTTGTGCTTTTACCCAATTTGACGCCCGAGAAATTGGTGGTTGCACTTCTGTGGTTCACATCATGTAGTCTCTTAACTGTTTCCTGGGAACTGCTTATTGGCATCTTCGGTAAGTTGAATCTTAAGATATACTTAAGTTTCCAATATTTTGTTTCTTAGTGTTGCTTAAGTTTTCTCATTTACTTGCACCTCTCTGTATGTTTAGTTGTCTGCTGGTAAATTTCATAAATTTGGTAGCCTTAAGTTGGTATTCTTATAGATGTTTTTGGCTTGTTTTGTGTAGTATAGGTTGGGAATTATGAACTTAAAGCCAGGTATTACGGAGAACTTGACGAAGAATGTTGCAAGGATAGCTTAGGGATGATTTGTGCTTGGAGACTAGTGTTTGGGAAATGCTCAACTCATTAGGTCCCTTATCAGCTGCTAGTGTTGTAAGTTTCTATGTAGTATCTGTGATTTAAGTTGGAAGAATTTGTGAACTGAACTTAGGAGCTTAGAAAATTTTGAAAGTTTCTATTAACTGAATTTAGGGACAAGTTTCTATGTATTTCCTTAGAAATTGATACTTAAAATACTTAGAATTTGTGTTCTTTTTTTACATGAATTGTTGAATGTCATATGAATTGATTGTTGAATGTGGATAATGGATGGAATGAAAGGTGGACGCAGGTTAATTGGAATTCCGGCTTACTTCCGGCAGAAAATGAACTGCCATGTCAATATTGACCTGGTCAAAATTGATCAGTATTGACTAATTTTGACCACGTCAATGTTGACTGGCAGTAATTTTTTTGCGGTTACAAAAAAAGTTCGTAACGGCTCCAAGCTGTTTCAACTTGCCACGTAGTAACGGCTCAGGCATGTTACTAATTTTCCACGTAGTAACGGCTCCTGCATGTTACGACCTCGTTGTTACAAAAAAAAATCGTAACGGCCCTGAGCTATTACCACGTGTCAATTTGTAACGGCTCACAGCTGTTACTATGGCCGTTACAACCAAAATTCGTAACGGCTCCATTGCAGTTACGAAAAAAATGTAACACCCACTTTTGCAACAGGAAAGAGCCGTTACAACCCGTTTTAGTAACGGCTCAGTTCTGTTTCTAATCCCATAATTTGGTGTAGTGATTATTACACTTTCTTGTAACAGGCGTAGTGTACGTGCACGCTGTAAACCTCCAAACCAATACCCTGATGAGCATCCCCCAGTTTGTGACATGTGTTGATGTCTAGAGTGTTTTCGTGGAAAACATGTAGCATGTTGTTGTTGCTTGGCAAGTTAAGCTTGGGAGACTTGCCGGCTCGGTGGTGACCCTCGACGGTCGAGATTTTGCATCTTGAGAGGAAGGGTAGCCGTTGATTGTTGCAACCCTTCGTTTTGGCAGCCAGCGTCGTGCATGGCTTTGGCATTTGTTAGGCGCGGCCAAAATTAGGGTTTAGTACAAACCGTGATGTTTGGCTTTGGGCCGCAAGTTGCCATGCGTTAGGTGGCGAACTTGTGTGGCTGAGATTTGCATCTCAGATGGAAGGGCAGCCGTTAATTATTGCAACCCTTCATTTGGCAGCCAGCGACATGACCGGTCTGGTTTGGCATGCTCGTGCATGTTTTAGGCGCGGCCAAAATTTAGGGTTTGGTACAAACCGTGTAGTTTTGGCATTGGGCCAGAAGTTGCCATGTGTTGGGTGGCGAACTTGGACGGCTGAGATTTGCATCTCAGGAGAAAGGGCAGCCGTTGATCGTGTCTACCTTCCGTTTGTAGCCTGGCAACTTTGTCTAAATTAGGGTTTGGCATGCTGAAACCCTAATTAGCGCCCTTTACTAGAATCGCTGTAGAATTCTCGTACGGACTCGGATTTTGACTGTCCGCCCCTCCATTCGACAGGAAAAAAATTTCCTATCTCCCAGCGCTGGGATATTTAGGTTTTGAGCTCGTTCGGGAGGTGAAAACATCCCGATAGTAAAACTCAGGAAGAATTCGGGAGGGATGTTGCGGGCCTGAGGTGGCATAGCTGCGCCTGTGTCATGGTGGCATGAATGGCATGGCTTTTTGGTATACGCGTGCGGCATGTTGGCGCGGTTTTGGGAAGCTAGCGCGTTTTGGGAAGCTAGCGTGTTTTGGGAAGCTAGCCTCTTTTGAGACCGTGGCAGGTTTGGAGCAACCTGATTGGTCAATGAAAGTAGGGGACTAGCAAGCTTTGGCATAGTTTAGGCGCGGCCAAAATTAGGGTTTGGTACAAACCGTGATGTTTGGCCTTGGGCTAGAAGTTTCCATGCGTTAGGTGGCGAACTTGGACGGTTGAGATCTGCATCTCAGATGGAAGGGTAGCCGTTGATCGTTGCAACCCTCCGTTTGGCAGCCAGCGGCATGTGGTAGGGCCGGCATAGCTTTGGCATGGAGATGTGGATGGCATGGTATGGCATTGGCACGGTGGTGCGGCTGGCATGGTCGGCATGCCTTGGCGCGGAGACGTGGCTGGCATAGTTTGCCATTGGCACGGTGGTGCGGCTGGCATGGTCGGCATGCCTTGGCACGGAGACATGGCTGGCATGGTTTGCCATTGTCACGGTGGTGCGGCTGGCATGGTCGGCATGCCTTGGCGCGGAGACGTGGCTGGCATGGTTTACTATAGGCACGGTGGTGCGGCTGGCATGGTTGGCATGCCTTGGCGCGGAGACGTGGCTGGCATGGTTTGCCATTGGCACGGTGGTGCGGCTGGCATGGTCGGCATGCCTTTGCGGAGACGTGGCTGGCATGGTTTGCCATTGGCACGGTGGTGCGGCTGGCATGGTCGACATGCCTTGGCGCGGAGACGTGGCTGGCATGGTGGTGCGGCTGGCATGGTTGGCATGCCTTGGCGCGGAGACGTGGCTGGCATGGTTTGCCATTGGCACGGTGGTGAGAGAATTAGGGTTTGGTATATACGAAGATGTTGTCGGTCAATACTAAGGGTTCTGCTATGGAACATGACACATGTATATAAAAAAAGGTACCCTAGTAATTCTTACGTAGGCATGCTGATTGATTCAATAAATGCGCTAGTGGTCATAGTGACGTCATGTCAGATGTACGTTTTACGATTTTAACCCTAAGTTAAAAACCACCATCAACATTAAGTCCCCTGCTTAGCTCGGAACAGGAACTTTGTTGAAGGGTAAGCATAAGATGGTGACAGGCAAGGACAAAATCGAAACGACAAGTCATGAAAATGGCTAGGAAGATTCGTCTAACCTTTTTCGAGAGTGTTTTAAGAATCCGTGATCCTTGTGTTGGCGGCCTTTCATGAATTCTACTTGCGTCGTTACTGGCTAGACCGTGAAATAGCAGATGCGGTTGCTGGTTGAGATGCAGGATGTCATCTTGGTTTGGTCATGTGTTTACCTTGGAATGGGAGCCGCAGGCATTGCGCGGCTTGGAATGGAGCCGCTAGCGATCGGCTTGGAAGGGAGCCGTCATCATTGGTCGGCTTGGAAGGGAGCCGTCAGCGTTGGTCGGCTTGGAAAGGAAATGTCAGCATTGGTCGGCTTGGAAAGGAGACGCTATCACAAACTTGGCGCGGGCACTGGCTTGAGTGCTGACTTTAGTTCCGTGGAATGATGGCAACTTGCTTCAGTTCCGTGGAAGGATGACGATTGGCCTCAGTTCCGTGGGATGATGGCAACTTGCTTCAGTTCCGTGGAAGGATGACGACTGGCTTCAGTTCCGTGGAATGATGGAAACTTTGTCTAAATTAGGGTTTGGCATGCTGAAACCCTAATTAATGCCCCTTACTAAAATCGTTGTAGAATTCTCATATGAACTCGTATTTTGACGGTCCGCCCATTTATTCTGATCGGAAAAGAATGTCCTATCTCCTTCAGCAGGAATATTTAGGTTTTGAGTTCGTTTAGGAGGCGAAAATAGCCCGACAGTAAAACTCGGGAAGAAATTAGGAGGGATATTGCGGGCCCGAGGTGGTATAGTCGCGCCCAGTCATCTATTCCCGTTCATGGAGCGAGAAGGAACCTTTATTCTGTTCAAACTCTAGAAACTCCGCCCGCATGAAAAGAGGTATTGACCCTCTTCTGCTTTCTGTTGCTCGTCTGGATCCGTGCTTTCGTTTGCAGTGTCTATCCAGTGGATTCCAAAATTTACCAAACTCCATTGCATTCTTGGGATGGATGGATGAAATATATGCTCGGTAAAGATTATGTCAGGGCTAATCTTGGAGATTGTAGTTGTGTTGTCGGTCCATTCTTGACTTTAGGTTGTTCAGTGTCTGGACCTTCTGATCGCGATGATGATATGCTATAGATGATTGTATGGTAGAAATCTTCCAAAGCAACAGGATGAAATAGATGAGTTGGGAGACATTCTGTTACGGATGTGCTGCTATCAAGTCTTCAAGGACTTTGTTCCAAGAGATATCCTTTGAACCAGCTTCTGAATCTTGGACTATCGTGTGGAATGGGATGCGGTGAGCAGTCCCCGGTTATATTTCTGTTAGATCCGATGGCATGGACAAATATGTGAATGCATCTTTGTGGCGTGCCTTTGGAGTCTTCGATGCACATGTACGGCTTCATGTTGAGAAATTCCTGCGGCTCGTAAAACTTCGGCAGTGATGATGTTGAAATCATAAATAACCAGGTTGAGGGAGTGAAAGCGTCCCATGCTGATAGTCCCCATGTGTAGTTTACATGTTTATATCCGGTATGGTCAGCGGGTTGACCATGATAAAGATATCACCATCTCGCATCCGTACTGGTGACTCTATTACTTCTTCCATGTGAAACTGAAATATGGAGAAGTACGGATTACCATTGTAGCGGTTGTTGCTATGGTCAAGCTCTGGCTGGTATCAACAAATGAGCAGCGGTTCTTGGAAGCAGCTGTGATCGTAGAGACTACATTGTCGTAGCAACAAAATAGGTCGGCTGGAATTGCACGGGCGTCCATGGAAGCAAAGGGATTGGCTGGATGCGTTAGCGAGTAAACTGCCCACGGCTACGAGGTTTAGCGAGATGGATCAAAAAGTATCCACAACTGCGATCCTTGGCTGGCTGTGATCACGATCCTTGACAAGGAGGAGTGTGGTGGCTAGGACACGATCTTTGGCAGGAAGAAGTGGCGTTGAAGCGGATTCGGCTCTTGGAGAGGATGTTGAAGCTTATGGAGCAAAATGCTGAAGCTTCGGCTTCGGATCCTAGAGAAGCTTATTGAGAGAATGCTGAAGCGGAGCGTCTTCTGGCTCTGGAAGCGGAGCGACTTCCCGAGAGAATATTGAAGCGGAGCGGCTTCTGGTGACGGTTGGAGATGTCACGTTTGAAAAAAAATTGGGGAAGCATCGGCCCTGGCTCTGGTGACTGGAGGTGTAACACCTGAAGGAACATTTTCTGTTTCGCTGGTGTTGACAGGTGGCGTATTAACGTCACTTTGTTAGGAGGCATGAAGAATCTGCGATCCTTGCATTCGCGGCTTGGCATAAATTTTGTTTGGCCATTGAGTGTTGGCGGCAGCGCTGCAACTTTGGCTACTGATCGGTAGCGGTGGCACTGCAACTTGGTCCGTGAGACGGTGCTCTGGCTGGCTATGGAAAAGGGGGATGGCGCTGCCCCGGCCGGCTAAGGAATGGCTCATGGCGTTGTTGGCTAGGACGCGAGCTGTTGGCGTCGGTTTGACATGGAGCCGCTGGTGTTGGTTTTTGAAGTGGAGCCGCTAGCATTGGCTTGGCGTGCGCCATCTTGGCTTGGTGAGCCGTCAACGTCGGTCGCTCAGCTTGGAACACGGAGCTGTCGGTACAATCGGCTATGGGCGGAGAAGTTGTGCTGGAAAGGTGCAAGTTGTTGGCGTTGGAAAGATGTAAGTTGTTAGTGTTGGAAGAGATGCAAGATGCCGGCGCTAGAAGGATTTAAGCTGTTAGCGCTCGTATTATTGGCTTTATTTACATGTCTTAGTGCTAGCGGCAGAGTGGTAGCAATAAAGCAGGTGAACATATTCCAGGTAAGTATCTCCGTGTTTCTTCTTTCTGTTTGCTCTTCTGTTGTTGGTGCAAACCCTAGCCATAGGCATGTCTGCCATAGTTTTACGGGCGACGCCATCCTGATTGCGAGAAGTCCCCAGTCACTCCTTGTCATGTGATAACTGGTACCTGAGCCGTTTGGTCACTGAGCCATTGATGAAGATGATGAAAATGCTTCTGAAAGTAACACTGAGTCTTCCTCCGGTGAGCCCGCAAATGAGTCGGTAAGTTTACGCGTTCTTATCCTCCTTCTTCTTTTTGTTTTTTGAAACAAAACTAAAACTTAATGTCGCAGGGAGGAATCGTTTCCGAAAATGGCCTTGAGGTGGGGACCCGTCACGATGAAGATCCAACCGTGGAAACCGCGCCTGCTGGTGGTTTGGAAATGGAGGTTGATAACACTACGACCCAGATGGTGGAAAGTATTCCGGCGACTGTTGGCGCAATCGTAGCCGGTAATCCGCCAGTCACAGATTCAGTTGAGGGTGCCATTTTTACTCCTCCATATTTGACTCCCCATGAAGACCACGTGTTGATTAAAGGCTTCAGTGTACCAGCTAAGCATGCAGAGTTGTATACCAGGATATGGGGAAAATACGGACATATTGCCACAACCAAAAAGCTCACTAGCCGATTTGCTTTGGTCAAGCGTGTGGAAGAAGCTTTATCTTCAATTCATCATATGTGAAACGTGACTGGTCACACTGTTTCTGGAGATATGATCTCAAGCTGGAAGGTTCACCGGGATATGTGCGTAGACTTTGAGTTTAATGCCTCCTGGTTCTGCAAGGGATTTTCCGAGATCCAAAGACTGCAGGCTGAAACGGTTGATGGTCCTTCCGCGGATTTGATCTGTGACGGACCGGAAAATTACGCCTTTGGCGCGTTTCCCCGCAGGCCGTAACTCCCCCGGTGCGCCATGATGAAGCTACGATCCGGGCCTTAAGGCTAGGCAAATCCACGTCCATTTGCCGTTGCAAGCGTGCTCGTGGATCATGGTGCATCTAACTTAGCTTCCACACCGTTCCCAACTTACCCTTGTTCTGAGAAGGCCTTATTAAGTAAGCAAAACTTTCTTAAAACGGCAAAAACGGCCTTTTGAGGCCCTAAACGATGGAATTTGGCTAAGTTCTGGTGACCATATGGATCAACATGTCTTGATCTTTGGGTCGTTTCCCATCAAAATGGACTCCTCTTGAGCTAAATTACGACACTCGGGTTTTTAGCCTATGTCGAACGCCTTGATATGAAGTATGAGCATCCAGTGAATGGAATGCAACTTGCCTCATCAAGTTTGGCCACAATCATCTCTTGCGTCGAGCTACCGAGCCAAATGATATGAGAGGCCAGAATGTCGCAATCATCTTACAATTAGATGATATGAGCGACAAAGTGCTGGACCGGCAATGCTGCAACTCATTGCGGCTGCCTACGTACCCTTCCCTACTCTAAAGGGATCAAGCACATATCGTAGTTCATCCTCGAAGGGACAGAAACTTAAGCCAACTCGTTTGCATGGCCTTGGACAAGCAATAATGGAAATGGCCTAGTCCGTATAGGCCGGTCCGTCGAAATGCATCCAAGTGATGCATGTTTGGTCCGCAATATGGCATAACGATGCCTAAGCATCAAATGCCCTCTTCGCGAGGCTACGCAACTATAAATGAGCCTTAGGCATCATTTATACTCTTCCGGCTAAGCTATGAAGCTTACTTGGTACATAGTCCGCATATGCACCTTCAACCAACTACCCCTCCCTATATATGTAAAAATGACATTTTTACAACTTAAATTGGGGGACCAAAAATCATTCATCAACTCCCCAGGCCGTGATGGCCGCACCTTACCACCCTGGCCAATCCGATGTCCGGCCATGTTGGCCGTCCGCTGCCGACCCGATGTCCGGCCATGTTGGCCGTCCTCTGCCAACCCGATGTCCGACCATGTTGACCGTACATTTTTAAGGTCATCTACCCAACTGATCTAATGCATCATTTGATGCAAGATTGGCTCTTGGCCAATGTAGCTTCCAACCAATGCCATATTGGCCGTAGCAAATATGCATATGCGATGTGCCTTACTTGGCGCCAGATATGGCCCAGGGCCAAATACATCTCACCATGCAAAGGAAGCTTTGGATGAAGCTTCATCACAAGCAAATGGCGCATCTTTTAGTATGCGCCATGCTAAAAACACAAGGTGTTGCATTATCACACCCTTCAAAGAATTTCGTCCCCGAAATTCAAAACCAAAACTATTGTGGACAATCTCTTCGAGTTGGATTTCCTGAGCAAAGTTCCATACCAGATGCTCAGAAATCACGGGTTTCTTCAAGTTGTCATGAACAACAATTTAGACCTTCTGAGAACATGTCCCATACCACCTGCCCAGGAATCCAAAAAGTGCCCACAACAAAACCAAGAATCGCAATTGGCCAGTGCCAAGAGCATATCTCGACAATCCCAGATAGCATCCCATACTACCACCCATGAATCCCTAAGGTTCAAAAGTTGAAAGATGTCATCGAAATGGCAAGGAAAAACTCAACGCAACACTGTGAGGACCAATCTCTAATGCCAGTGCAGTTGGATGCAAGCCACCGTCTTTGGCAGATTTACCGGGTTGCCACTCGTAAGTGGGATGCTAGCCGGGCCTGACAACGCACACCCTTGGCCAGTGCCAATGTGTGGGGATGATCAGTCCCATTGTCTACCCACCGTCCCATACGGTCTTCCGGATGCTCGTAAGCGGGGTACCACAGAGGCCTGGCAAACTCACACTACTTATACAAGCTCAACTCGATTTGCAAAGTAACTGGCCCAGCAGTTACAAACTCTTTCCGCGCAAAAGTTGGCCTACTCTCCAACTTTATTTCCTTTTTAAAGGAAAATACTTGTGGAGAAGTCCACTCCGCACAATCCAAGAGTTATCTCGGAACTTGCTCTGATACCAACTGTGATGGACCGGAAAATTATGCCTTTGGCGCGTTGCCCCGCAGGCCGTAACTCCCCCGGTGCGCCATGATGAAGCTACGATCCGGGCCTTAAGGCTAGGAAAATCCACGTCCATTTGCCCTTGCAAGCATGCTCGTGGAGCATGGTGCATCTAACTTAGCTTCCACACCGTTCCCAACTTACTCTTGTTCCGAGAAGGCCTTATTAAGTAATCAAAACTTTCTTAAAACGGCAAAAACGGCCTTCCCTAAACGATGGAATTTGGCTAAATTCTGGTAACCATGTGGATTAACATGTCTTGATCTTTGGGTCGTTTCCCATCAAAATGGACTCCTCTTGAGCTAAATTACGACACTCGGGTTTTTATCCTATGTCGAACGCCTTGATAGGAAGTATGAGCATCCAGTGAATGGAATACAACTTGCCTCATCAAGTTTGGCCACAATCATCTCTTGCGTCGAGCTACCGAGCCGAGATGATATGAGAGGCGAGTGTCGCAATCATCTCACGGTTAGATGATATGAGCGACAAAGTCTTTCGGGACGAGCAATGTCGCAACTCATTGCGGCTGCCTACGTACCCTTCCCTACTCTAAAGGGATCAAGCACAGATCGTAGTTCATCCTCGAAGGGACAGAAACTTAAGCCAACTCGTTTGCATGGCCTTGGCCAAGCAATAATGGAAATGGCCTAGTCCGTATAGGCCATTCTATCGAAATGCATCCAAGTGATGCATGTTTGGTCCGCAATATGGCATAACGATGCCTAAGCATCAAATGCCCTCTTCGCGAGGCTACGCAACTATAAATGAGCCTTAGGCATCATTTATACTCTTCTGGCTAAGCTATGAAGCTTACTTGGTACATAGTCCGCATATGCACCTTCAACCAACTACCCCTCCCTATATATGTAAAAATAACATTTTTACAACTTAAATTGGGGGACCAGAAATCATTCATCAACTCCCCAGACCGTGATGGCCGCACCTTACCACCCTGGCCAACCCGATGTCTGGCCATGTTGGTCGTCCGTCGCTAATGACGATGTCGAGCCATGTCGTTGGCCGTACACCGCGACCCGATGTCCGCCATGTGGCCGCCCTCTCGCACAACCGATGTCCGGCCATGTTGGCCGTACATTTTCAAGGTCATCTACCCAACTGATCTAATGCATCATTTGATGCAAGATTGGCTCTTGGCCAATGTAGCTTCCAACCAATGCCATATTGGCCTTAGCAAATATGCATATGCGATGTGCCTTACTTGGCACCAGATATGGCCCAGGGCCAAATGCATCTCACCATGCAAAGGAAGCTTTGGATGAAGCTTCATCACAAGCAAATGGCTCATCTTTTAGCATGCGCTATGCTAAAAACACGGGGTGTTACATGATCAGTCAACAAGAGATAGAAATCGAGAAGCTGTCCCAGGAGTTGAAGCTGAAGCAGGTGGCTCTTCAAAGCGTGAGAGACATTTTCTCCAATAAGAACGAGCCATTGTTGAGTGATTTTCCTTGAGCGTTTTATTTTTTTGAACCTCCTTTTCTTAGGTTTTTTTTTTAAAGGCGAAGAAACGCCTAGTTTATGGTTCGTTTTTTTCTAGTTTTTTGGACTGATAGATGATTGCTTTTTATAAGAGTTTTGGATTATTTTGGAATAATAGCCTTTTGATCAATTGGTATGTTAAAGTCTGAATTTGTGAGTGTAAGTAGCAAATTATCCGGGAAAATTGTGAAACCGTGAATGTTGCACGTGAAGGAAAAGATAAGAAACCTTGGGATGATTGGGTCATCGGCTTCCATGGAAAATGTGAAAATCCAAACGACAGGTTATGTAAATATCATCTGGCAAACTTACTCGTTTTAGGGTCTTTCACCAAAACTGAATTTTCGGGAGTGAATCTGAGTTTTCACGCGACGCCTTCGTTGTTGTGCGAAGTCCCCAGTCGCTTTTTTTTATCTGTGGAACACTTTCACGACGATCAATGGTAAGGCAGAGAATCCCTAGTCCCAAGACGCAATTCTCCTGAAACCCATTCGCTGGTAGGATGATTGAAACCAGAGTTGAATTTGTAACCGAGAGATCAATCTCCCACTGTGGTCGCCAATTGTTTGAGGGTGAAAACGGTTTCTGCTGATTTCGGTAATTTCGCGTGAGTGGGTGAGAAATGAGTCTAAACCCTAAACAATGTACTGCAAGGGAGTACTTTAGATTCGAGAGATCAATCTATACAAATCCGGCCTAAACCAAGAAATGGTCGTTCCAGACTAGGGGTGGGACTTGGGTTGGGTCAACCCACCCAACCCATGCCCAACCCGAATGTTGGGCGGACACGGGCAACGTATTTCAAAACTTTGGGCAAGCTTGGGCATAAATTTTATGAACCCGAGTTAAATTTGGGCAAGCATGGGCACAAATATTTCTAACCCAAACAACCCGCCCAACCCGAAGAACTATTTATAAGATATTTTTTATAATTGGTATTATCATCTATTTAGAGAAATTTTAGATATTATCTTCAAATCTATTAATGAAAATATAAATTATATCTATCTCATTAATTGTTCAATATGAAAAAAAGTTTATATTATTGTAAATAATCTTTAGTTATTTGGAAATTTAAAATAAATAGAGCTATTAAATTTTATTATTACTAAATTTATTATTTATCACATTAACAAACTTGTATGTCTAGTGGAACTTGGGTCAACCCGAGGAACATAACTTGGACGGACTTGGGAAACACCTCAATGGGTTCCACGGGTTCTATGGGCAATCTGGGCAAAGAATTCCTAGCTCGGGTTTGCCTCGGCCAAGCCTTCGAACCCGCCCAACCAACCCAAGTCCCACCCCTATTCCAGACTTGCTTCGGTCACAAAGTGAAGGGGAAGGGTTGGTTTTAGGGAGGGAAGCGAAGAGAGTGTTGAGACCAGAATAGTTGATTCTGGAAGAGTAGTTGTTTGACTTGTATCAGAAAGTGAAAGCTAACAAATGGGAAAGCTAGCAAGTGATTTCTGAGTGTTGTATGCTCCTGACCCCAAAACTTGTTGTTTGGTGGAAATAGGTAAGACCTATTTATACAAGTCGTAACAAAACTTACGCTGGTCTCGTAAGAAATGGGAACGGCTGAGTAAAGTGGAAGGAGGTGGTAACGGGTAACGCCTGGAATTGATGTTCCATAATGAAAGAAACGTTTCACCATTACTCCTTGTATTTACTAAATGACTCATTCTTATGCCACTTTCTTGTAACAGGCGTAGTGTACGCCGCACGCTGTAAACCGCCAAACCAATACCCTAATGAGCATCCCCCAGTTTGTGACATGTGTTGATGTCTCGAGTGTTTTCGTGGAAAACGTGTAGCATGTTGTTGTTGCTTGGCAAGTTGAGCTTGGGAGACTTTCCGGCTCGGTGGTGACACCCGACGGTCGAGATTTTGCATCTTGAGAGGAAGGGTAGACGTTGATTGTTGCAACCCTTCGTTTTGGCAGTCAGCGTCGTACATGGATTTGGCATGTGTTAGGCGCGGCCAAAATTAGGGTTTAGTACAAACCGTGATGTTTGGCTTTGGGCCGCAATTTGCCATGCGTTAGGTGGCGAACTTGTGTGGCTGAGATTTGAATCTCAGATGGAAGGGAAGCCGTTAATTATTGCAACCCTTGTGTGGCTGAGATTTGGCAGCCAGCGGTATGACCGGTCTGGTTTTGGCATGCTCGTGCATGTTTTAGGCGCGACCAAAATTTAGGGTTTGGTACAAACCGTGTAGTTTTGGCATTGGGCCAGAAGTTGCCATGCGTTGGGTGGAAAACTTGGACGGTTGAGATTTGCATCTCAGGAGAAAGGGCAGCCGTTGATCGTGGCTACCTTCCGTTTGTAGCCTGACAACTTTGTCTAAATTAGGGTTTGGCATGCTGAAACCCTAATTAGCTCCCTTTACTAGAATCGCTGTAGAATTCTCGTACGGACTCGGATTTTGACGGTCCGCCCCTCTATTCGACCGGAAAAAAATTTCCTATCTCCCGCGCGGGGATATTTAGGTTTTGAGCTCATTCGGGAGGTAAAAACAGCCCGACAGTAAAACTCATGAAGAATTCAGGAGGGATGTTGCGGGCCTGAGGTGGCATAGCTGCGCTTGTGTCATGGCGGCATGGATGGCATGGATTTTTGTTATGAGCGTACGGCATGTTGGCGCGGTTTTGGGAAGCTAGCGCGTTTTGGGAAGCTAGCCTCTTTTGAGACCGTGGCGGGTTTGGAGCAACCTGATTGGTCAATGAAAGTAGGGGACTAGCAAGCTTTGGCATAGTTTAGGCGCGGCCAAATTAGGGTTTGGTATAAACCGTGATGTTTGGCCTTGGGCTAGAAGTTTCCATGCGTTAGGTGGCGAACTTGGACGGTTGAGATCTGCATCTCAAATGGAAGGGTAGCCGTTGATCGTTGCAACCCTCCGTTTGGCAGCCAACGGCATGTGGTAGGGCCGGCATAGATTTGGAATGGAGATGTGGCTGGCATGGTTTTCCATTGGCATAGTGGTGCAGCTGGCATGATTGGCATGCCTTGGCGCGGAGACGTGGCTGGCATGGTTTTCCATTGGCACGGTGGTGCGGCTGGCATGGTCGGCATGCCTTGGCGCGGAGACGTGGCTGGCATGGTTTTCCATTGGCACGGTGGTGCGGCTGGCATGGTCGGCATGCCTTGGCGCAGAGACGTGGCTGGTATGGTTTTCCATTGTCACGGTGGTGCGGCTGGCATGGTCGACATGCCTTGGCGCGGAGACGTGGCTGGCATGGTTTTCCATTAGCACGGTGGTGCGGCTGGCATGGTCGGCATGCCTTGGCGCGGAGACGTGGATGGCATGGTTTGCCATTGGCACGGTGGTGCGGCTGGCATGGTCGGCATGCCTTGGCGCGGAGACGTGGCTGGCATGGTTTGCCATTGGCATGGTGGTGCGGCTGGCATGGTTGGCATGCCTTGGCGCGGAGACGTGGCTGGCATGGTTTTCCATTGGCACGGTGGTGCGGCTGGCATGGTTGGCATGCCTTGGCGGAGACGTGGCTGGCATGGTTTGCCATTGGCACGGTGGTGCGGGTGGCATGGTCGGCATGCCTTGGCGCGGAGACGTGGATGGCATGGTTTGCCATTGGCACGGTGCTGCGGCTGGCATGGTTGGCATGCCTTGGCGCGGAGACGTGGCTGGCATGGTTTTCCATTGGCACGGTGGTGGGAGAATTAGGGTTTGGTATATACGAAGATGTTGTCGGTCAATACTAAGGGTTCTGCCATGGAACATGACACATGTATATAAAAAAAGGTACCCTGGTAATTCTTACGTAGGCATGCTGATTGATTAAATAAATGCGCTAGTGGTCATAGTGACGTCATGTCAGATGTACGTTTTACGATTTTAACCCTAAGTTAAAAACCACCATCAACAACTTGATAAAAAGGTTCGGACTTAACCAAACACAATAGGATTGCTTATCAAGTAAATAGGAATTAACGTTTGTGTAATTTACTTTAATTATAATAAAACAATTATAATGCGGAAATATAAAGTAAATGACACAGCAAGATTTGTTAACGAGGAAACCGCAAATGCAGAAAAACCCCGGGACCTTGTTCATAATTGAATACTCTCAGAATTAAGCCGCTACACAAAATTAAACCAACTTCGTATAGTTGAGACCAAGCAACTAAACCTATAGTTCACCTAGTTCCGTCTGTATTCCCACGCCTCCAACTTATGAATAAGTCACGTACTTGGAACAATTCCTTTGGTTCGTATTCCAAACAGTAAAGGAACAACAAATCTGTTTGGTATCAACTCTCTTCAACCAAGTGATGTGAGTTCGACAAAGATTCTTCTGTTTATCTCAATAAACTCCTTCGTCAGGTTCTTAGATCTATCTTATGTTCAACTACCAAAGGTAATTGTTAAGATTTTGCAATCAATACTTTTCATCACAAAGAATTGTATTGATGCCGATCTACACAACTAATCAATCCAATTTATCACAAGGATAAACCGATTATAGTTGGATCCTCTTATACCGAAACAAGTATTGTGCACACCAAAGATTATGAACCCCTGTTGATGGTGGCTTTTAGCCTAGGGTTAAAATCGTAAAACCGAACATCTGGCATGTCGTCATTATGACCATTAGCACATTTATCGAATCGATCAGCATGCTTATGTAAGAATTATCATGGTACCTTTTTTCTTTCTATGTATCATGTTCCACGGCAGAACCCCTAGGAAAACCCTATGAGTAAATATATATAAAAGATGTTTAATATGTACCTTTTTTCTTCATTTTTTTTAATTTTCTTCCTTCGCAATATGTAATATATATAAATTGTATATTTTTCTTATGTACCTTTTTTTTCTTTCTATGTACCTTTTTTCTATCTATGTACCTTTTTTGATTGACATTACCTGTACAAAACCCTCATCCTACCGCGCCAAGGCATGCCAACCATGCCAACTGCACCACTGTGCCAATGGAAAACCGTGCCAGCCACATCTACCGCGCCAAGGCATGCCAACCATGCCATCCGCACCACTGTGCCAATGGAAAACCGTGCCAGCCACATCTCCGTGCCAAGGCATGCCAACCATGCCAGCTGCACTACTGCGCCAATACCAAACCATGCCAAGCCAAACCGCGCCTTGCCTTGGCCCTAGCCATGCTAGCCGCACCATGTGCCAAACTGCATGCCAAACCATTGGCCCCACCTCGCCAAGCCAAACGCACCTTGCCTTGGCCCTAGCCATGCTAGCCGCACCATGTGCCAAACGGCATGCCAAACCATTGGCCCCACCTCGCCAAGCCAAAGGCACCTTGCCTTGGCCCTAGCCATGCTAGCCGCACCATGTGCCAATGGCATGCCAAACCCGCGGCCCCACTATACCATGCCGGCCTTCCCTATGTGGCTACTAAAACGAAGGCGTGCGACAATCAACGGCCGCCCTTCAATCTCAGGAGCAAATCCTATTCGTCCAAGGTTACCAGAAAACGCAAGGTAACCTTTGGCCCGAAACCCTAGTTTGGCCACGCCAAGGCATGCCATGCCAATGGCATGCTAACCTAGCTGCGCCACCATGCTGGCCTTCCCTATGCGGCTACTAAAACAAAGGCGTGCGACAATCAACGGTCGCCCTTCAATCCCATGATCAAATCCTAGTCGTCCAAGGTTACCAGACAACGCATGATAACCTTTGGCCCTAAACCCTAGTTTGGCCACGCCAAATCGCGCCAAAGCATGCCATGCCAATGGCATGCCAACCTAGCCGCGCCACCATGCTGGCCTTCCCTATGCGGCTACTAAAATGAAGGCATGTGACAATCAACGGTCGCCCTTCAATCTCAGGAACAAATCCTAGCCATCTAAGGTTACCAGACAATGCAAGGTAACCTTTGGCCCGAAACCCTAGTTTGGCCACGCCAAACCGCGCCAAGGCATGCCATGCCAACCTAGCCGCGCCACCATGCTGGCCTTCCTTATGCGGCTACTAAAAACGAAGGCGTGCGACAATCAACGATCGCCCTTCAATCCAGGGATCAAATCCTAGCCGTCCAAGGTTACCAGACAACGCATGGTAACCTTTGACCCAAAACCCTAGTTTGGCCACGCCAAACCACGCCAAGGCATGGCATGCCAACTCTGTCGCGCTACCATGCTGGCCTTCCCTACACGGCTATCAAAAACGGAAGCGTGCAACGATCAACGGCTACCTTTCCTCTTAAGATGCAAAATCTCGACCGTCGAAGGTCACCAAGCTAGCAAGTCTCCCAAGCTCGACTTGCCAGGCAACAACCATGCTACATGTTTTCCACGAAAACATTCGAGACATCAATACATATCACAAACTGGGGGATCCACTTTGGGTATTGGTTTGGCGGTTTACAGCGTGCGGCGTACACTACGCCCGTCATAAGGAAGTGTAATAAGGATGAGGCGGTTAGTAAATACAAGGAGTAATGGTGAAATGCTCTTTTTTTATGGAACATCAATTCCATGCGTTAACGGTTACCACCTCCTCCCATTTACTCACCCATTTTTCCATTCCTTAGTGAGACCAGGGTACGTTTCACCTCGACTTGTATAAATAGGTCTTACCTATTTCCACCGAACAGAGAGTTCTGAGAGGAGCAATACAACACTCAGAAACATTTGCTAGCTTTCCATCTGTTAGCTTCCCATTTTCTGATACAAGTCGTGAAACCACTACTCTTCCAGAATCAACCTGATCTCAACACTTTCTTCGCTTCCCTCACCAAAACCAACCCATTCTCCTCATTTTTGTGACCGAAACAAGTCTGGAACATCCATTTCTTGGTTTAGGCCGGATTTGTACAGATTGATCTCTCGAATCTAAAGTACTCCCTTGCAGTACATTGTTTAGGGTTTAAATTCGTTTCTCACCACACACCCGAAATTATCGAAATCAGCAGAAACCATTTTCACCCTCAAACAATTGGCGACCACAGTGGGAGGTTGATCTTTCGGTCATGATGTCAATTTTCAATCCTCGATCTCGTACCTCGACCCGGACGTCAAGACAGTAGAATCAAACAATCCGCTCAGAAACGACGACCAAAGGGCGGACTCTCATCACGGCAAAGGACGACTGGGGACTTCCGAGGGGTTTATAAGCGAATGATCCGCCCAGGGATCGGCAACACGACAAGAATGACTAGGGACTTTCCACAGTCATGGCGCCGTTTCCCATAAAACTCGGTCTAACGCCCGGGAGATTCCTTTTTCAACAGGAAGAGATGAAAAACCGAGTAAGTCTTACCTAGACAAAATACATGGTTTCAAGTTTTCACGAGAATGATAAAACCGATAAGTCATGTTATGTTTCATCCCATGTCATCTACCAACACGCGGTTCCATGGTTTTCCTGGAAGGTTTGTGCCACTTGCAATCATAACCAAAATAATGCATTCCAAAATATCAATCCAAAACCATCAAGGTAGCATTTGTCTATCAACTCAAAAATCCAGAAAATCAAAACCATAAACTAGGCGTTTTTCTAGCATGCATGTCCTCATCCTAGGATGCTTGAGAATCGAAGGTTGGAGAAAACTTGTAAATCACGAGACTACAAGTCCACTAGGGAACGACGCTAAATGCATTCGAGAATGTGGGTATAGTTAGGATTTCTTATTTTCTGTTTCACTTGAGGACAAGTAAAATTCAGGTTTGAGGTATTTGATGAGTGCCAAATAGTGCATATTTATACATCTTTTTATTGGCAATGATGTGTGTTTTCTTTGTTTTCAAGAATAAATATTTGTATTAATTAATTTTATGTTTTTAGGTAATAAATAAAGCTCGGAGAATCGAGAGCCAAAGGACGAGGTGGAGTCGAGCATCTATGGAGCAAAGGACGCAACCCAACAAGGAAGACATGGGCTAGAGGGACTTCCGCCGTCAAGGTTTATCCATCGCTTACATCTATCTCGATGATGAAGGACTAAATCGGGCTCCCCATCAAACCAACACGCTTCACATCAAGAATGGGACTCTGTTTTTCACCCGACCGACCACCTTCTCCACCAACTCTACCATGCCCTATCCTAGGAGCTAAGAGAGAACTAGACAGAGATAGAGTTAGGAGTTTTATTGATTCATAAAAGCCGTCTAGTCTGAAGAGGGAGCGATTGGAGCGACATAGGTGAAGAAGTTTCCATTTAAACATTTTAAAAATGAAATTAGGGTTTCTGTTTTGGTCTTTGTGTATGTATAAATAGAAGCATGGGATGATATTTTCAATCCCTTTGGATTCAAGTGTCAATTAGGAAGAGCTAATTTTATTATGTTTTAAAAACCGAGCTTATAAGTCTTACTTCTTAAGTGATTAATTAGTTTTAGACAAAATACATGGTTTCAAGTTTTCAGCTCAAATAGAGAATGATAAAACCGTTAATAAGTCTTAGTTGTGATTAAGATTATGGAGAAACATCTTTTCATCCTTAGTTGTTATAAGAACAAGATTGTCATCGGTGTAGTTTAGTGAGTGGAATCGAAAACCAATCACGCTTTACTTTAGTTTAGGATTACACCATGGTTTTCGGCGCAAAACCACCGATCCGGTTATTTGTAGCAAAGCCTTAGATCAATTAGAGCACCCCTTGTCTCGTGGCGAATCATAACCAAAATAATAGGGACATTCGTTTCCCATAAAATATCAATCCAAAATGAAAAACCGAGTAAGTCTTATCAAGTTTCAAGTTTTCACGAGAATGATAAAGCCGATTTGTTTCATCCCATGTCATCTCAACATGGTTTTCAAAAATCCAAAATAATGCATTCAAATATCAATCCAAAACCAAAACATTTGTCTATCAACTCAAAAATCCAGAAAATCAAAACCATAAACTAGGCGTTTCATTTGCCTTTGAAAAAAAAAACAAACCTAAAATAAGAAGATCAGAAAGAAAAAAAAAAACAGAAATGTGTTCAAGGAAAGTTTTCCAACAATGGCTTGCTCTTCTTGGCGAGAGCCTCCTTTGTGATTTGAAGAACCGCCCTCTTCAATTTTAGTTTCCTGGACAGCTTTTCGACTTCCACTTCCTGCTTCTTCACCATATCCGAGAAGGGCCTTGATTTGTTTCAAGCCAAAGATCTTTTCAACCTCGGAGAAACCTTTGACGAACCAAGGAGCATTGAACTCAAACTCCATGCACATGTCACGATGGAACCTCCACTTGTGACCACATCCCCGTAAACAAGTATGACCCAGTCACGTTGCACATGTCGTCAATCGAAGACAGAATTTCCTCCACACGCTTAACCAACGCGTACCGACTAGTAATTTGTTTGGTCGTGGCAATATGACCGTAGTTTTCCCAGATCGTAGTGTATAGTACCGCATGTTTGGATGGCACGCTAAACCCTCCAATCAACATGTGATCCCGATGAGGAACCAAGTACGGAGGATTAAAATAGGCGCCTGCGACTACATCAAAGAACCTAAGCAAGGGACTCCTAACAACAATCGCACCTGCGGCCACTGGAGTACTTTCCTTTGTCTGAGCAGCAACGACGTTTTCATCTTTATCAACATCCATTTCAAGATCGCCCGATACGGTTGCCATAGTTGGAGACAAAGTTGTATCTTCCACAGTCTCTATCCCAGAGCCATCTTAAGAAACGGCTTCCTCCTGTAATACCGCGGATTAGACGTTTTCCAAAAGAAAAAAAAAAAAAAAAAAAAAGGGGGAACATGCGGAAAAACTCACTGATTCACTTTCAGACCGACTAGAAGAAGATTCAGCACTGCTGTCAGAAGAACTACCCTCGCCATCACTGGACTCCGAACCGTCATCCTTCTCGGGTTCCCCATCACCATGGATAGGCTCAACACCGACATCCTCTGTCTCGGGAAGCAATGTTTTCTGTCTACTTGCAAGTTTGGTAAAGGCGTTCACACTGTTGAGACCCTGGACAAAATATGAAGACGAATACTTAAAAGAAACGAGAATATACACGGCCCAACTGAAGTCAAGAGGAAAATCATACATACCTGCATGTTGGACGAACTAAAAGTCGGTAGAGCTGTGGAATCTGACTGGAAACCACCTACGCGATTTTTAGACCTTCGCTCCTTCGTTTGGGGAATGTCCGCGCCCGGACCGACGGATTTTATTTTAGTTGAAGAAGTATCCCTCAACAACGGATGCTTTGCTAAAATCGCAGCAGAAGGCCTACCATGGATGTTCTCTACTACAAATTTCACAAATTCCTGGATGACAAGGAATTCACTCTACCAGAACGTGTTATACTTGGAGGTAGTCGAAGGATTTCGTTCCGAAAGCAAAAAAGGGAGGCTTTTGCCCGGCACGAGAACACTAGCATCAAGAACGGTCGGTAATGAGTTCTCTGGAGCTACCACCTGACGAACAAGAGAGACCCCTTGGTAGAAAACCATATGCCGAGCCGCCCGATCAATATTATAAGAGAATGTCTGACATGATCCTCGAAAGAAAGATGGTATGTAACCCGGCGTGCAACTTCGCATGAATACAACCTCGCTGACACCGAGGTTCCCTTCGTCAGAAAGCAGAGACATGTTTGGAGCGGAAGCAAAAGTATTGACCTGGACTATGGATGTACACACTGGGGCCCATGGACGAAATTAACGGCGCACGAATTATCGAGGAAATCATCCAGGTTTGAGCCAGCTCTTGGGCGCCTATTCGACCAGCGAAGTATTCTCGAACCACCCCAAGACGCGGGAAGTGAAACCAATGGTTTAGGAGCGTATTTTTTAAGATGCTCCCATAGCCACGCCTGGAGAAAAGCAACGTGAACATACGAGTCCACTTTCATGTAACCATTTGAAATGCGCATAGCCACAGCCAGATGATCCAAGTGCGTGTACAGAGAACCGAGAAATAAGCCGCCAATGGGGAGAACGACTCCTGTCGCCAATCTTATAGCAAATTTGATGAGTTCCGGCCTTATCTCCTTCTTACCAGAGCCGTCATCGAAAATATCCCGGGATAACCACAGAGCCAAGAATGTCGCGACGTGGAGTGTACTATTCTTTTGATCCGATGCCAGCTCATCAGGAAACCATTGAGACACCCACCAGCTGTAGAAACACTTCGTCTCGTTTTCTTTTCGAACAAACCCTTTCGACTTTGCAACCAGGGTGGTACGCATTTTTTCTTCATCATCTGACAGCTTAATGTTGAGGTTTCCTGTTATGGGAAGATTCAGCAGAATGGATACACTTTCTAAGGATATAGTCATTTCTCCCCACCTGCATATAGCTGTGTGGGTATCTGGACACCACCTGGAGATGAAAATAACCAAACCCGGGATGTCTTTCCTAATTTGAAGTGATGCAGAAGCCGCGACAACATCAATGATTTTCGCTTTGGTTAAACTAGCTCTTACACAATCTTGACTTATCATAAATCGCATCCATTTATCAAAGGAACGCAACGGACTCACGGAGATCTTGAAATCAATTAGAGAGGCGGAATACTTTTTCCTCTGAAGACAAAACCGTATTACGTTCCCAGGCGGAACCGACCGATCCCCTCCCTCACCTTCCGGACCGGTCAGAAGAATCGGCACATGCTTAAGATGACTTCTCCTGGCATAAACTATCGTGAAGAACTCATCAGCCGCATTTGGCTTGGAACTGCCAACATCCTTCGGTACAGCAGAAATTGCTGACATCCTAACGAAAATTCCCTTATGCTGCTTTCACCTCCAAGATAACTACAATGGAACAATACGAAGAGAGATTATTACGGAAAATGCTTGGAAATTATTTTATCAGATGCAAGAGGGACATCTTGGACGCAAGCCAATTGGTTTCAAAGTTATTTTTGCGCATATGCGAAGAAATGGGAACTGACAGACTCTGCATCACCACTTCATGCAACGGGAAATTGGCACCTAGCCGAATAGGCACGCCCCACAACGGGAACCATGCACACGACCACACCAGGAAACGGAGGAAACCCTAAAAGCTAGATTTTCGCGGGAAGGGAATGACAATGCTCGTGCACACCTACTTCGCACAGTAATTGAGGCGGCCAACATCACTACGGCACTCACGCCTAAATTTTACTACAAGGTCGTTCAAAGCATACCTATGGCTGGGATTCATACCAACTCAGAAAAACGATATTTCTACAAGTTCATGAGAAGGTACACCCACAGCTAGGGTTCGCATTAAAAAAAAAAAAAAAAAAAAGGAAAGAAAGCAAGGTAAGGAGGAAGTATGGGAAGACATACCAGGGATTCGCTTGCCCGCTTTGCTTTACTGTTACCACACCGAAATACAATAAATATGTATGAAACAAAAGGAGAAGTCGGCCCTCTTTTTATGTGCGTGATATTTGGGAATCCGAACAAGGAAAGGATTTCCTATTTTGAGCCAAGTAAGGAAAAGAGGCAACCGGTCCCGCGAAGACAAAATCACCACGCCAAGACTGTCCGCGCCATTGCCTTGTCCCCACATGCCAAGCCGTCCGCCATGCCTTTCCTCTCCAATACCGCGCCATTGCCTTGGCCCCACCTGCCAAGCCGTCCACCATGCTTTGCCTCTCCAAGACCGCGCCATTGCCCTGGCCCACATGCCAAGCTTGTCCGCGCCATGCCTTGCCATGCCGAGTCCAAGCCAGCGCAACGCCTGCGCCCCCTTTCCAAACCATACTGACACCAACAACTCGCCGACCCAGCGGTACGATGTTCCCTGACCTAGCCAAGGTGATGCATAGCCAGACTATGCCGACAATTTTCATCTCACCATATCACGGTCCGCACCACCAGTACAATTTATGCAAGGCCACCAACACGGGAAGCGCAAACTCTCTTTACCTCTCGAAAAGGTTAGTCGGGCTTTCCTGACCATCTTATCACGACTTGTTTCAATTTCTTGTCCTAGCCTGGCACCATCTTATGCTTACCTCGCAACGATGCTCCCGTTCCGAGCTAAGCAGGGGACTTAATGTTGATGGTGGCTTTTAGCCTAGGGTTAAAATCGTAAAACCGCACATCTGGCATGACGTCATTATGACCATTATCACATTTATCAAATCGATAAGCATGCTTACGTAAGAATTACCGGGGTACCTTTTTTCTTTCTATGTATCATGTTCCACGGCAGAACCCCTAACATTGATTGACATCACCTGTACAAAACCCTCATGCTACCGCGCCAAGGCATGCCAACCATGCCAGCCGCACCACTGTGCCAATGACAAACCGTGCCAGCCACATCTACTGCGCCAAGGCATGCCAACCATGCTAGCCGCACCACTATGCCAATGGCAAACCGTGCCAGCCACATCTCCGCGCCAAGGCATGCCAACCATGCCAGTCGCACTACTGCGCCAATAACAAACCATGCCAAGCCAAACCGCGCCTTGCCTTGGCCCTAGCCATGCTAGCCGTACCATGTGCCAAACGACATGCCAAACCATTGGCCCCACCTCGCCAAGCCAAACACACCTTGTCTTGGCCCTAGCCATGCTAGCCGCACCATGTGCCAAACGGCATGCCAAACCATTGGCCCCACCTCGCCAATCCAAACGCACCTTGCCTTGGCCCTAGCCATGCTAGCCGCACCATGTGCCAACGGCATGCCAAACCCGCGGCCCCACTATACCATGCCGGCCTTCCCTATGCGGCTACTAAAATGAAGGTGTGCGACAATCAACGGTCGCCCTTCAATCTCAGGAGCAAATCCTAGCCGTCCAAGGTTACTAGACAACGCAACCTTTGGCCCGAAACCCTAGTTTGGCCACGCCAAACCGCGCCAAGGCATGCCATGCCAATGGCATGCCAACCTAGCCGCGCCACCATGCTGGCCTTCCCTATGCGGCTACTAAAACGAAGGCGTGCGACAATCAACGATCGCCTTTCAATCCCAGGATCAAATCCTAGCCGTCCAAGGTTACCAGACAACGCATGGTAACCTTTGACCCAAAACCCTAGTTTGGCCGCGCCAAGGCATGCCATGCCAATGGCATGCCAACTCTGCCTCCCTACACGGCTATCAAAAATAGAAGCGTGCAACGATCAACGGCTACCTTTCCTCTTAAGATGCAAAATCTCGACCGTTGAAGGTCACCAAGCTAGCAAGTCTCCCAAGCTCGACTTGTCAGGCAACAACCATGCTACATGTTTTTAACGAAAATATTCGAGACATCAATACATATCACAAACTGGGGGATCCACTTTGGGTATTGGTTTGGCGGTTTACAGCGTGCGGCGTACACTACGCTCGTCATAAGGAAGTGTAATAAGGATGAGGCGGTTAGTAAATACAAGGAGTAATGGTGAAACGCTCTTTTTTATGGAACATCAATTCCATGCATTAATGATGAGTGCCAAATATTGCATATTTCCACATCTATTTATTGGCATTTAATTCATCTTTTGTACTCAGAATTCAGATATTATCCCAGATTCTGTATTTTCTTTGTTTTCAAGAATAAATACTTGTACTAATTAATTTTGTGTTTTTAGGTAGTGAATAAACCTCGGAGAAATTGAGGAGCCAAAAGAGCAGAGAATTGGAGACGAGCGTCTATGGAGCAGAAAGCCAAAGCCCGCGCGCGCATCAGTTGCAACCCAACAAGTAGCAACCCATTTACAAGACATGGGCTTGAGCAAATCAAGACCCGGCCCATAATCCAAATCCAAGACCCGTTTTGCTCTGAGCCGTCAGATTTGCTCCATCTACATCCAACGGTCGCTCCACCCATCACATCGACCCTTCGCTGCAACCGCTTCACACCACATCCACCTACACCTACACCCATCGAGCCAAACACGCCTCTCCTCATTTCTCTTCTTCTTCTCCTCTCTCTTCAGCCGATAAACTCAGAGAAACCCCTCTCCCTTTTCTCTCCCGACCACAAATTGCAGAGCCACCTCCATCTTCTCCCCGACACCACAACCACCAACTAGAGATAAATGGAAAGACACTCATTAATGGAAGACAGCCGCCTTCCCCTTCTCTAGCTCCATTTGTGTTTATCTCCACCACAACTTCTCCCAACCCTAGAAGCTGAGCTAGAGATAAATGGAATTAGGGTTTGTACAAAAGCTCATTAATGGAGTTGCAGAGCCGATTTTACAGAGGGAACAACAAATTCAGAGGGTGTGGGCGAAAGGGTATCATTTAATTTCGAGCGGGAAGAATGTTTTGAAGTGAATTAGGTTTTGCATATATAAATAGGTGAACGTGTATGTGAATGGTTATGCCTGGACTAGCCAGAGCACCAATTCAGTTTAATTTGTGTTTAATTGTTCATTTGATGTTCTAGTTTAATCTGCTAGGATTTAAAATGAAACCCTGATTCTCAGTGCTTGACGCTTTGATTATGTGGTTCATTTGTGTTTGAGTTGTTTTTGCATGCTTAAATTATAATATATCTTCAATTCTAGTATTACAACACTTTACTCTCTGCCTTGTTCTTCTGCGATGGCTTCGTCAGTTGTCTCCTTCTCCTTCCTTCTATTGTTCGATAATCCTCTCATTTCATTAGCTCTCTTAAGATTTGTTCATTTGCCTAATTTGATTCTGCGGTCTTTTAGCTCAGCTTCTCTCCTTCTTCGCTCGTGCCCTATTTTGACCTTCCCTTTTATCTTCTCCTCTTCTTTCTTGTGACGTTCTTCTTGGCCTCTTTCGTTAATTCGCACGCCATTATATCGGTTGTTCTCTCTTCTTGGTGCCTCTATCAGCTCTCATCATTTGCACCCTCTCATACTCTTCATTAATATTTCTATTAGCACGATTTTGTTCCCTCCTTCTCTGGTTGTCATGGTTATTCTGGGGATTGCCTTTCTCTCTGCGAGCTAAGCGCTTGTTCAATGTAGTGTCTCTCAATGTCATCCTCGATCTCTGGTTTCTTCTCAATTCTTCTCTCCAGAGGGATTATTCTTCCTTAGGGGTCATTTAAGTTGCATGTTTTCTGATTTTCCCTATTTCGCTCATTTCGAAGATTTCCGAGGAATATAACGATCTTCTATTTCTCCTCTTCTCTCGCCGTGCTCTGCGTTTGGATCTTGTGTCTCTTCCTCGGTATTCTCTCGTTGGTAAAAGTTCGTCTAGAACTTGATCTCACTTCTAGATCTCTACTTTGCAATCTCATATTTTCCATCCTCAATTCATGATTTTGTCTTGTCAAGTTTGCTCGCTCTTCGCTCTCTAGCAGTCTCTCCTCATGTATTGTTACGCCGCCATTTCTTCGTTTTTACGGGTTCATTTCTCCATTCATTCCTTGTTCTCCTTGTCCATTGTTCATCAATTCTGTCTCCCTCTTCTCTCTCGTCTTGAGAATCGATCTCCAAGTATGCACACTTACTCTATCATAATTGTAGCGTTTCCTCTTTGGGGAGGTTGGTGGTCGGTTTTTGACCCTTCTTCATCATATCCTTTCAATTTCTTCGTCAATCTTTGCTCGTCCTGTTTTTCTAGCGCATATGTAGTAAAGGTTTTCCACACTAACTATATTTTGGTTAATTAGTCCATTGAAAGATGTATAATTGAGAATGTTTATTGATTGATTTCATGAATTATCTACACAGGAGCAAATGAATGCCTTGTATCCATTGTATGCCTTGTATCCATTGTAGTTAGGCTAAAACTGTGTTGTCTGTGCTTCAGCTCAAGCCTTAGAGATAGTTGCTAATTCCCCTGACTAGTTGTGCTTAATTAGACACTTAGTGCTCGGTTAGTACTTAGCTGATAATTGAAGTATCACTTGGTGAAACTCCTTAGATGAGTGATTAACTTGACACATTATCCTTGTCTTTCACAGGAACAAAACACTCAAACTAGTTGAATCCCATAACATGAATTAGTGGTGGATTTGATAATCCTAGTACCCTTTATACTCATTAATTGTATTTAATCTTGAATTCATTGTTACAACCTCCATCTTGTCGTAAAGACACTAAACAAACCCATATATTTCTGTCACTTCACTAGAAACCAGTTGGAGTAAGCCTTCGATCAACTCTATAGCACACCCATTTCCCTGTGGATCGACCTGTGCTTGACATGCCTCCAATAGGCGTTGTGCACTTGCAGTATTACAAGTAGGCATAAAATAAATCCCATTACCAAGCCTACCAAGTTTTTGGCGCCGCTGCCGGGGAACTGGTATTGTGTTGTTTGTTCTTTAGTGCTTATTTTCACTGTTTTTCTACCCATCCCTGTACATACTTGCTTTGAAGTGTTATTTGTATTCCTTTATTAGTGTAACTTAGCAGTTATTTTCCTATTTTTGTATCTTCTAGTGCATATTTCATTGCATTTGTAGTTAGCTTATTTTAAATTGCATATCTGCACTCTTTCATTGCTTCTCATTAGCCTACATCTCATCTGTGCAGTGGATGTTGTTAATTGCTAAAACTATTTTTCTGTACTAGCTAAACTTTGTGTAGTGCTAGTTGTTACTTAACTGTCTTACTTCAGCTCTTCTTGTTAAGCTAGGAATCATTTGTATCATAACCTGTGCATCTCTGCTACTGTTATTGTATGTTGTTTATTACATTTCAGTTGGCTTGTCATTGTAATCCCAGAAGAGCTAATCCTCTCTGTTGAGCTAACAGTACAAGTCGTGCAAAGTGAGCTAACCCAAGGAAGAGAAGGGGAAGCAGCAAAGCAATTAGTGGATCTGCCTAAACCCAGTTTTATACTGGTGGTATCATCTTCTATCTTTGCTTACATGAATGTTGATATAGCATGTTGAATGAATGAATGAATGATATAACCTGTGCTGTATATAACTTGAGCATATCCTGTGAAAACCAAGTGAAGTAAGCTGAGTGACTTGACCCCACAGACCTTGTGAGCCACCTGCTAACTTGCTAGCCCCCTGAAGCTGCAAGTTTGAGCTACCACTTGGAAAGCTAAGCTAGATGAAAACCCAAGTGGAAGTCAATTGAGTGAGTTGACACCACAAATCCTGTTGAGCCAAGTTGTGCCAGACCCCTGCATCTGCTGCAACTTGTGCATAATCTCTGAGTTTTGAGCTCAACTGACCTTGCTGAGCATGCTGTAAAGTGCTAGCACTGATTATTTGCTGATTTAATTGCTCCATCTGTGAAGTTTATTTACACTGCAAATATATTGAGATTGTGTATCTGCTGTTACATCTGTATCTATAAATTGTGTGTGGGCCTTGTGGTACTTGAATGAGTTTTAACTTGTCTTTCAAACACACAACCTAGCACATACTTCACCTTGAGTGAGCACACCCTTTACCCTGTGCACCTCACACATTTTTTATGGATTTTATAGTGCACCTGCCAATCTGGGCAGTGCATAAGCTGTGCTGTGTCTCTCCTAAACAACAACATCCAGCTCCCCTGTGTGCTAGGATTTGTGTGTGATTACCTGTGTGCTGTCTTTCTTGCACTGTGCACTGCCAGTGCATCAGTGCATAAGCTGAGCATTGTTCTGAAACTGGGCTGTGCAAACCACTAGGTTTTCTTGTGTGCTAGAATTTGTATGTAATTTTTGTTGTGTGATTACCGGGCTCGCACAAACCTGAAGCCCACATAATGTCTTTGTGCAACCACCGCATTTGCACATAACCACTAGGCTTCCCACATAACTTGGGATGTGTATCTGGGCTCGCAATCGCCAACCTTAGCCGAGTTCTTGGCTGCATAAACTAAACCCATATACTTGGGCTGAGCACAACCTGGGCTTCACATAATCTGAGCTGAAGTGTAATCACTGGGCTTTGCACACAAGCTGGGCTGTGCCAACAATTGGGCTTTGCATAACTTGGGATGCACATTTGCAGCAACACCAAGCACTCCTATGTGCTTAATTCTAAAAATTGGGTGCCATTTTCTTGTATCATCTTTCCTTCTCTGTGTTGATATGATTTGATGTGTGCTAAGCTATGGTTGCTTCTTTTTGAGTTCAAATTGAGTTGCTAGATCATGTCAGGATTTTGGTCTGCAACTGGGGATGCAAACAAATCCATCAGAGAACTTGCTTACGGGCATGCTCCACAATACGAATCCCCCACAGACCATAGTGATTTTAGGGAATACTATGAACCTTCTCAGGGCCCTGACTTTGAATGCACATACCCTAATCATTATGACCACATGTATCATCAACCATCATGGGAGGATGAGCAATTCTATCCTCCAATGAACCCGTATATGCACTCAGTGGAAGAAAACCTCATGCTTATAGAACAAAACAATGCTAGGTTTGAATTGAATGCATTGCATGATCATCCATCTAGCAACATGTCTGAGTTTCCCTTGTGTAGTGAACCCTGTGCACAACCATATGATGAATATCCATATGAGGCATGTATACCCACTAGTGAAGGCTCTCCTTCAATTGAACAACTTCACTTGTTCTTAAGGATGAACTTGATTCATTTACAAAGAGAAGAATGGAAGGAATTTCATGATAGGATGATTATTGTCCCTAATAAAGTAAATCTTGAAAATAGTGTTTCTATTCCTACTCATGCAACTGACATTGAACATAAGCCTAATCAAGAGGTAAATGAGTGCACTAGAAATGCTACAACTTTGAATAGGGAAATGCATTTTTGTTATGATGATGATGAATATGAAGAGCATGTGTACTTTGAAAATGTAGTGGAATCTTTAGGTTCAGCGACGTTAAGCGTCTCTTCTGTGAACCCTATGAATGATGCTTCTTCTAATATTCATACATGTGATGCTGATTTGGGGTTTGAACAAGTGTTCTGTGAAAATGAGCATGATATACCAACTGTTTGTGACTTAGGGAATGCTGAAATTTTTGACACCCATGATACTATGCATGAAAACAATTTTGATATGTCTGATTCCATGACTAGGTTACAGCATGATGTTTCCTCTGATTTGCATATGCATGACACAAAGCTTGTGGATAATGATGATTATGACATGGAGATTGATGAATTGTTTTATGCAAGTGAACATGTTTCACCTTCTTATGACTTTAGGGAAGTGTGTAATGGTGCAAATGATCTTATACATGAAAACAACTTAGATGTACCTAATCTCTTTCCTAAGTCACCGATTGAAATTCCTCCACCAAACCTAGGTGTAGTTTGTAACAAAATTGCAAAACCAACTTTTCTGAAAATGCCTAATTTAGGCCTAGAGCTTTGTGCTTCCCAAGTCCTCTTGGACCATTTTGCATCAAAGTATAACACCTTTAAGGAGCCACAGTTGGAATATGTATGTCTGTCTGTTCTTAGCAAAACTCATTTCGAGTTAGACCTTGTGCATGATGTACCTTTAAATTTGCAATATTTTGTGCTAACAAACACATCTGTTGACAAGTTTAGGTTTGGGGGAAAACCGTTCACATATGCAACCTTACTTGCATTCTTATGTTATATTTGTGTAAGGCTGTTGCTGTCCCTGCATATTTTCTTTTGGGTTGATCCTCAACTCTTTAGATTGTTGGTGTATGGTGAATTTTCATTGTATATAATCCAGTAGGACTTGTTAAATTTTCTATCTTGAATCGGTTGAGTCTTCTTGTGCATATATTGTGCTAATCCGATATGATCTCCACTGAGAATGTTGGATTCTAGCCTCGACTAATGAAGCTCTAACCTTGCTTTCGCCGACATCCGGTAATCTCTTCCCTTTTCTCTTATCAACATAGTTCTCTTGGTATGTGACTGTTTAAAATTTTATCATCTGTTGACACATTGAGGACAATGTTTGATATAGGTTTGGGGGTGCATTTGCATATAGAGTTTTTAGTCTTTTATTAAAAAGAAAAAAAAAAAAAACTCTTTGTAAATACTTGCATAAAAACCTCCAACTTTTAGAGATTTTAGAGTCACTAGCATGCTTCTAGCTATGTTTACATAGAGAGTCCGACCGAAATAACAGAACTTGGAAGTCTTTGGAGAACACAATCGGGTTTCTTAGTTGATTAGAGCGTTAAAGTTGGATTTAACCATACCGGAGGGCGAATTAGGTGTTTGTTTAGATATTCGGTAGTAGAATTGTGATCACCCATAGTGGAGACTACCCATTTTACATCAAGCGAGGCACCAACCTTCGATTTTTTGTGACTTTCTAGAAAAGTCTGTTAGAGTGTGTGTCACCGTACGTCAATTAGGGTAGGAATGGTGAGCTACCCAACTTCGCACCACTTTCAAAGACTATTTTTGATCTCTTGAGTGCTTATTTTGTCAATCATGAGGGTGACGTTTAAAGATGAAAACTCCTTCTAAATATCGATTTGCAGTTAGCATCACTCTCTCTCCCTCTCAACAACATCAACACATTCATAGAAACACATCATCGTCAGCAAGCGGAGCATCATCAGAATATTTGAAGAAAAGTTGAAATAGTCCAAGGTTCACGTGCAACAAAGAAAAGAAAAGAAAATAGGATGAGAATTAATGAAGTTTGTGAAATCAAGACAATACAAGTTGTGAAAAAATTGAGTTTTATTGTTATTTTCATTTCATGTATTAAAAAAAAAAAAAAAAAAAAAAAAAAAAAAATGTTTGTCAAGTTTTTGTGAAGTTCAGAAGTTCGTCATCAACATTTGAAGACCGAAGATTGAAGACGTTTCTATGAATGCTGAGAGAGTGATATTAATTGCCAATCGGGTGAGAAGGTAAGTGAGTACTCCCATCCTTGCTAATGGTTGATTTCCTTTCTTAGAGATCATCGAGGAAAAAGATTCTTTTTGTCCACACTTCGTGGAGTCTCCGAAATTATTTCGGAAGGTTATCCTTCTCATCTTCAACGTGTGCGGGATTTCTCTCTTTATTCCCGCTTGCACACATGAGAGACTAAAAAAGCGATCTTTTTGAGTGCAATTATCATAAAACCCCAATGGTGAGGCAGAAGTCGAGGCTTATGATCACAATCGAATCCGAATTCTTTCATATGGTATGGTTACTTCTCGCTCAAAGACTTAAGGATGAGAATGCGTTCTTTGGTAGTTCTAACTTCGTGTTACTAGCATGCGAAACTCTATGTCCTCATAGCTCCTTGGATGCTTGAGACTCTTTTACACTCGAAGTTGGAGAAGGTTTTGTGGGTACACCTCTGGTAAACCCTCACGAGACTACAACTCGTCCACTAGGGACACCTAGGGGTTTAAAGGCTTAGTGCATACGCTAAATGCATTCGAGAGACCAGCGACAGTGGTATAGTTAGGATTTCCTAATTTCTGTTTCACTTGAGGACAAGTAAAATTCAGGTTTGGGGGTATTTGATGAGTGCCAAATATTGCATATTTCTACATCTATTTATTGGCATTTAATTCATCTTTTGTACTCAGAATTCAGATATTATCCCAGATTCTGTATTTTCTTTGTTTTCAAGAATAAATACTTGTACTAATTAATTTTGTGTTTTTAGGTAGTGAATAAACCTCGGAGAAATTGAGGAGCCAAAAGAGCAGAGAATTGGAGACGAGCGTCTATGGAGCAGAAAGCCAAAGCCCGCGCGCGCATCAGTTGCAACCCAACAAGTAGCAACCCATTTACAAGACAGGGGCTTGAGCAAATCAAGACCCGGCCCATAATCCAAATCCAAGACCCGTTTTGCTCTGAGCCGTCAGATTTGCTCCATCTACATCCAACGGTCGCTCCACCCATCACATCGACCCTTCGCTGCAACCGCTTCACACCACATCCACCTACACCTACACCCATCGAGCCAAACACGCCTCTCCTCATTTCTCTTCTTCTTCTCCTCTCTCTTCACCCGACAAACTCAGAGAAACCCCTCTCCCTTTTCTCTCCCGACCACAAATTGCAGAGCCACCTCCATCTTCTTCCCCGACACCACAACCACCAACAGCACCAGCACAGCCGCCTTCCCCTTCTCTAGCTCCAGCTATCTCCACCACAGCTTCTCCCAACCCTAGAAGCTGAGCTAGAGATAAATGGAATTAGGGTTTGTACAAAAGCTCATTAATGGAGTTGCAGAGCCGATTTTACAGAGGGAACAACAAATTCAGAGGGTGTGGGCGAAAGGGTATCATTTAATTTCTGTTTTGAAGTGAATTAGGGTTTTGCATGTATAAATAGGTGAACTGTGTATGTGAATGGTTATGCCTGGACTAGCCAGAGCACCAATTCAGTTTAATTTGTGTTTAATTGTTCATTTGATGTTCTAGTTTAATCTGCTAGGATTTAAAATGAAACCCTGATTCTCGATTCTGTGGTTCAACTGTGTTTGAGTTGTTTTTGCATGCTTAAATTATAAGATATCTTCAATTCTAGTATTACAACACTTTACTCTCACAATGAATGCCTTGTATCCATTGTAGTTAGGCTAAAACTGTGTTGTATGTGCTTCAGCTCAAGCCTTAAAGATAGTTGCTAATTCCCCTGACTAGTTGTGCTTAATTAGACACTTAGTGCTCTGGGTTAGTACTTTAGTTGATAATTGAAGTATCACTTGGTGAAACTCCTTAGATGAGTGATTAACTTGACACATTATCCTTGTATGTCACAGGAACAAAACACTCAAACTAGTTGAATCCCATAACATGAATTAGTAATGGATTTGATAATCCTAGTACCCTTTATACTCATTAATTGTATTTTATCTTGAATTCATTGTTACAACCTCCATCTTGTCGTAAAGACACTAAACAAACCCATATATTTCTGTCACTTCACTAGAAACCAGTTGGAGTAAGCCTTCGATCAACTCTATAGCACACCCATTTCCCTGTGGATCGACCTGTGCTTGCCACGCCTCCAACAGGCACTGTGCACTTGCAGTATTACAAGTAGGCATAAAATAAATCCCATTACCAAGCCTACCAATTAACGGTTACCACCTCCTCCCATTTACTCACCCATTTTTCCATTCCTTAATGAGACCAGAGTACGTTTCACTTCGACTAGTATAAATAGGTGTTGATGGTGGATTTCCATTTAAGGCTAAAATTGTAAAATCCAAAATTATGCGCTGACATCCTGCAAAGGATAAATCCACTGATAAGTGATGAATACTTCTCCACTTTACTAATTCACCTAAAATGGAGCATGTAGCAACAATCCCATATACCCTGTTGTTTATGGGTGAAAACTATTTCTGCCGGTTTTGGTAATTTGGGGTGTGTGGATGAGAAATGAGTCTAAACCTTAAACAAATGCACTGCGCGGTGAGTGCTTGTAGATTCGAGAGATCAATCTGTGCAAGTCCGGCCTAAACCAAGAAATGGCCGTTCCAGACTTGTTCCGGTCACAAAGTGAAGGAGATGGGGTTGATCTTAGGGAGGGAAGCGAAGAAGGTGTTGAGAATGTGAAGGTATTGGCTATTAATGACTTGTATCAGAAATCTGAACTGGCTTGCAGGGTGTAAGCTATCAGTTCCGATGTTTGAATACGATTGTATCAACACTTTCCTCTGTTGTCTGGACTTGTTTCCTTGTTTTCTCTTGTGTCTGGAAAATAGGGAGGAGAACCTATTTATACAAGTCTTTTAGCCTAACCTTCGTATCTCGTGGGAAGTGGAGAAAGTGGAGTGATGTAGTAGTGGAGTCGTGTGTTAGTGTCACACGACCAGTCTTGCCCACTTCTCCCATCATCACTAACCGTCCATGACTTCCTGACACGTTCTTGTGATGGCGCATTGCGCGTTGCACGCTATAAACCGCCAGACCAATACCCCAGTATGTATCCCCCAGTTTGTGACATGATTGATGTCTCGAGTGTGTGGATCGTGGAACCCACAGAAAGTAGCATGTAATGCTAAATTGAATAACTGCCGTTATTCAGGAGGTCGATACTTGTGAAGTATCGTGTGTATTTTATGCAGGTACTGCATCATGGTGTGGTAAAGTGACGGGTGGTGATCACCAAGCCGGTGAAGTTGGACGGACGAGATGATCTTTGAGACACTCATCTGCGACCGTTGATGAAATTAGGGTTTTAGAGGAGGTGCGCAAGCATCCCTCTTCAGCCTGGTCGAATCCAAGCTTGGGATACGATTTTGGCCAGGCCGATCATACATGCGTGTAGATGGCATGACGGTGTAGGCGCCTATGCCCCATTACCTCACAAAAGTATGATCTGGGCCACTCAATTCGTACGGTGAAGTTGAGTGGTCGAGATCAATTTGTGACAGAAAACTAGTGCCGCAAGAGCCGCACATCATACCATCTTCAGGCACGCGTTACAAGACAACCAATTCTTGGTCGGTCTTGGCCGATCGGTCTGGAGTGTAGGTGGTAGGCTGGTGTTCACGCCTATACCTGACTGTCCCATGAAAACGTGATCTAAGCCACTCAAAAAGTCCGGTGAAGTTGAGTGGTCGAGATCAGTTTGCAATTTGGGAAGTGTGACCACGCTAGTTTGGACGCGCGTTTTGGGATAGCCAAGCATGATATGCCTTGGCCGGTCAGGTGAGGGTAGAGACGGGCCCACGGTGGTCATGCTGGTTTGACCAGACATGCTTAATCTAATCTGGGACCCTCCATTCGTGCCGGAGAAGATGGATGCTCGTGATGCTCGAAACCCTAATTTTGGTTTTCACGGCCGTGTAACCATGCTCTGTTCGGGCGCAAAAATTGGGATGACCAACCATGGTTGGTCCTGACCGATTGGTCAGGTATGTAGGCGGGCCCACGGTGATTGTGTTGACATGCCCTGGGCCCTTTGAATCTACATCTACACCCTCCATCTATACCTGCGAAGATGGATGGTTGAGACTGCATTTTGCGACACATGTAATGTGCCGCAAACCCTAATTTAGGGTTTTCCGTCCATACCGCTCTAGTTTGGACGTTTTGGCAAGCTATGCCAATCTTTTGGGGAGGCCGACCATGCGGGGTCCGCGTTGGTTCGGCAGTGAATATTCCATACCTGCTTGGGGGTTATGGAATTGATCTGGGCCATCCAATCATCTTTGGTGAGGTTGGATGAACGAGATCATATCCAGATCGATACGGACAGTCAGGATGCTCAATCGGGCTAGTATAACACATCGAGAGTTCTCAATCGGGCTAGTATAACACACCGAGAGTTGCGGCAGACGGGTATTTCGTACATGCTTTCATTATAATGCTTGGAGGTTCGTGTTGCTCTGCTGAGAGCAAAGACTCGGTCGTCATGCCGCACCGATAATGAGTACAGAAATACAAGGATGCTCACGCATTAATTAATAATGCTATAAATTCATTGGGGTATATGGGATTGTTGCTACATGCTCCAACCTGGATGAATTTCGTGTATTTAATTCACAGAATGGGATTGTTGCCACATGCTCCATTCTAAGGTGAATTAGTAACGTGAAGAAGTATTCAACACTTATTAATGGCTTTATCTTTTACAAGATGTTAGCGCATAATTTTCTGGTTTTTTCACAATTTTAACCTTAAATGAAAAACCACCATCAACATTAAGTCCCCTGCCTAGCACATAATGGTTACACTATTGTGGGGTAGGCATGAGATGGTGACAAATTTGTGTACCGAAATGACCAAGCTAAAGTGAATACATATATTTAGGATAGGTCGACATCGTCAGCATTGCCACGGAACTGGTTAGTCCCGATTAAGGCTGTGAAGGAAGCAGGACTTGATCCGGTGAGTCGCTTTGGTTCCCTTTGTACATATCTCGGGACAGAGCTCGGCCCCTTCCTTGGGTCAGGTGTACTCCCTTTCGCCTAGCAGCTTTCCTCTGATAAGCATCGTTGATTGCTATCCCGAATTATTAGCCTTTATAGGTGGCAAGTGAAGACTTCTTTTCTCCTGGGATTCTGTCGACTCGCGAGATTATAAAGAATCATCTCATGTAGTTGTTTATTCTATATCTCAGGTACTGTTCCACACTTATCTGATCTTCGATTGGTCGATCGATTGATTTTTTTTGTGTATGCTCGTAACTTCTTCTCCTTTGCAGTTTATCATGGAAGCAGTGGACGATCATTCTGTCACTTCTCCAGAAAGAAGCTTCGAAGTTGACAAGCCTGAAACCCATGCGCACGAAGAAGTAATGGCTAAGATCGATCTTCCACTTCGCGAAGTCGGTCGCGCTATACTGGGATGTCTATTTTGCACCTGCGTATTGCCAGGGGACGCATATGTGCATTTTCAGCTGCGATTGACATGGAGGAGCGGTGGAGGCGCGAGGAAACGTTGCAATCACTAGTAAGCGCAAGGGCAGAGAGATATGCAGCGCGGTTGAAGAGGCGGAGGGTTGAGCATAAACGACCTCTGAATGAAGATAAGTGCGATTACCCAATCCAAGACGGCGTGATAATTCTTGATTCTGACACAGACGAACCTGATCATTTGAAACCAATCGACACGACTCCTAATATTGATGTGTCCTTTGATGCTCCAGCTGATGATGTTGGGATGGAGTGCTTTGCTGTGGAGATGTCTGATGCAGAAGTTGAGGTAGATCCGAAGGGAGGAGCATCAACAGGTTATGGCGCTGAAGCAGAACCTAACATTCTATAGAGGAATTACAAATATGATGTGAAATTGTAAAGGGAAATACGCCGGAGGAAGTAGCACAGCGTCTTAAAGCGTGTAGGATGCTGGAAAGTGATAGCACAGCGTCTTAAGTACTGGTAGGGTTTGAGCCATCGTGAGTGAATTGTTACGCCTTCTAGCTTGTCGGCGTTGATGAGTTTGCGGTAGCCGCCTAGGATGACATCTCGCTACCGAGGTATGGTTCATCCTCCTTCTCGGTGGTGAACCGGGTGAGGTAGCCATTCTCACCATAATGCTTCCGACCTTGAATGCGGTTGTCTTCGTCACTAGGTCCCCAATTCCAAACGGGTTTGGGCGTGTAGACATTGGGGTCTTGGTTTTGTCGTCTTTGATCGAGACGACTTCTAGACTCGATGAACTTGTTTGAAGGGGCCGGCCTCCCATTCGCATCTCTTAGCCAAGGTTAGTTTTTGGCTAGAGCCAGTCCCGTGACTTGTCGAGTGGAGGGCGGTAAGTTGTAAAGAGGGTTGCGCGATGAGACTTACTTGAGATCGGAACCTTTCAATGTATCTTTGGCAGGCTCTCTCCGGGAAGTTGTGTCACATTGGCAAGTTCTTTGGTGCGGCAATGCATCATCGAGTCCGAAGGCGTGTTGGATATTCTTTCGGAGTATCGAAACCGGTAGAGGACAGACTTCTAGTATTGCTTTGTTGTCATGCATCCAAGAGCGTCCCAGGATCATGTCGTAGTTGGGATGATCTTTGACTATGTATAACTTTGCTTGTGTCGAGGCATCACCCAAATTGACTTCAAGATCGATATATCCATATGCATCTCTGAGTTCTCCTTCTGAATCTTTAACCACAGTTGGGTGACGAGTAGCTTCCTGCTTTAAAATTTTTGCTGCTCTCAAGGTCTTGACGATAATGATGTTAAATTCGGAAACCGTATCAATCAACACGCTATCGAACTCAACGTCTCTCAAACGGGTGACAGTTAGGAGTCCCCAGTTTCCCTTGCTCGCGTCCTTGGGAAAGACGGGATTCTGGATCGCTTCGGATACAAACGCTCGCTCGACACAATGCGGTTGAGGGCCGTAAATATGTCTTGACGCTGTCCTTTGGAGAAATACAAGATTTCACACAAGTGCTCCATTGTAAATTGCACAGTCTTGCGAACAGAATCCCCAGAAATCATGCAGTTCCTGATAGGAAGAGGGTCTCTATGAACACCTTCGTTTCCAAGATGGAGTTCTCATGTCTCTATCTTTTCCCTGAATATTTGTTTCAACTTTGTTACAATCTTTGGTCGGATGATGGACGAACTGTGGTAGTAACAGTATTTGGGATCCGCCATGTCTTTCTCAGTTGGAGGACGTCTGATAGGAGGCAGCTTGATGGCATCGTCTTGGATCCATGCTTCCAAGAGTTCTATCACTTCATTCATGGGGAAAGGAAAACCTGTATCTTCGGTGTCTTGTGCAGGAGTTTTGTCCACTCCTTTTCGAGACGAAGTCTTGTGTGCCGGGGATGCCTGCTTAGTTTGTTGTTCCGTCGCTGGAGCTTTCCTTTTTTCTCCTCCGCTCACTACACTCACAGAAGGACCAGTGTTGTATTGCTTGTTCGTGAGACGCCTGCTTCCTCGACTTTCACGTGAATCTTCACTTCGAACGACTCTGGTTCTTTCTAGCAATGCTGGTGCAGTTGTTGCTGAACGTTTGGCGGCTTCATGGAGTTCAGAGAACGTTTGAAAGCCCAGATTTTCTAACAAAGCGCGGTATATGGGTATCATCCCATTGATGCACAACTCCACCAATTGTCGTTCGGTGACGTTCGGGTCGTGACAATCTAGCGCTTGGGTTCTGAACCTTTTAACGAAGTCGTTGGGATGTTCGTTGTTCATTTGAAGGATTCTTCCCAGATCTCGAAAAGGTTATCTGTTCGACACGAAGAAATACTTCTACGTAGAAAGCGCCGACCATCCGGCTCCAATTGCATATCTTTGTTAGGCGCGATGTTGTTGTACCAGGTGTATGCCCTCCCCGTAAGTGACTTTGAGAATTCTTTTAGGCGTAGAACATGATTATATTCATGTTCCCCCAAGGATTCCAAGAATCGAGAGATGTGTTCACGAGCATTACCAGTACTGTCGTAGAGGGAGAACTGAATAGGAATTCGTTGTACATCTTGAGGGTACGGCGGTCGATGTTGGTGTGCATCCATCAGATTTCCTTTGGCTCGGTTTTGGAGAAATCTTTCCAGGTCCTCACGTGTGATGAAGTTGGATGGCTGGTCCTCTCTCTTGGGCGTTCAGGAGCAACACGAACTTCTTCACTCATGTGGGTCTGAGTGGAAACGCCTGTTCCGAGTGCATTGAAGGCATCTCCTGTTGGCTCCAAGGATTGTCGTGAATCTTGAGGAAATCGTTCAGTTAAGGTCTTAAGGAAAGTGAGTACCTCTTTCTGAGTCGCGGCCATATCTGTTTGAGTCTTAGCAAGAACTTCCTGTTTCTCTATCAGATCTGCAATGGTAATGGACGGTGGTCCTCCTCTCGTTCCTCCGGCTCCTCGTCCCAATGAGGGAGTGAAAGTTGTTGCTCTGGTGACTACCGGAGGTGTTACACTTGAGGAGATGCCGGGATTTGCGGCCGCTCTGGCTCTGGTGATGGGAGGTGTTACACTTACTGGAATATTTCACGCTACGCCGGTGCCGATAGTAGAAGTGACGGCTCCACGAGATGTATTGACCACGGTAGCTCCACCGACGGTACTTCGACACCGGGATTGTTATCCACACTAGATCCATCAGAATTGATTCTCGATCCAGGACCTTAATTCCACCATCTTGAAATGAATTGTTGATTGAATTGATTCTAAGATCCACCCTTTTGAAATTGATGAAATTGAATCGGATTTGAAGAAATTGACTTTACAACCGAGAGATTAATCTCCCACCGTGGTCGCTAATTGTTTATGGGTGAAAACTATTTCTGCGGTTTTGGTAATTTGGGGTGTGTGGATGAGAAATGAGTCTAAACCTTAAACAAATGCACTGCGCGGTGAGTGCTTGTAGATTCGAGAGATCAATCAGTGCAAGTCCGGCCTAAACCAAGAAATGGCCGTTCCGGACTTGTTTCGGTCACAAAGTGAAGGAGATGGGGTTGATCTTAGGGAGGGAGGGCGAAGAAGGTGTTGAGAATGTGAAGGTTTTGGCTACGAATGACTTGTATCGTAAAGTCGAAATGGCTTGCGGTGGTGTAAGCTATCGGTTCCGATGTTTGAATACGATTGTATCAACACTTGCCTCTCGTTGTCCTGGACTTGTTTCCTTGTTTTCTCTTGTGTCTGGAAAATAGGGAGGAGAACCTATTTATACAAGTCTTTTAGCCTAACCTTCGTATCTCGTGGGAAGTGGAGAAAGTGGAGTGATGGAGTAGTGGAGTCGTGTGTTAGTGTCACACGACCAGTCTTGCCCACTTATCCCATCATCACTAATCGTCCATTACTTCCTGACACGTTCTTGTGATGGCGCATTGCGCGCTACATGCTGTAAACTGCCAGACCAATACCCCAGTATGTATCCCCCAGTTTGTGACATGATTGATGTCTCGAGTGTGTGGATCGTGGAACCCACAGAAAGTAGCATGTAATGCTAAATTGAATAACTGCCGTTATTCAAGAGGTCGATACTTGTGAAGTATCGTGTGTATTTTATGCAGGTACTGCATCATGGTGTGGTAAAGTGACGGGTGGTGATCACCAAGACGCCTTACTGACCAATTAACTCCTAACCAGGGTTGTATAACCAAGCCGGTGAAGTTGGACGGACGAGATGATCTTTGAGACACTCATCTGCGACCGTTAATGAAATCAGGGTTTTAGAGGAGGTGCGCAAGCATCCCTCTTCAGCCTGTTCGAATCCAAGCTTGGGATACGATTTTGGCCAGGCCGATCGTACATGCGTGTAGACGGCATGACGGTGTAGGCGCCTATGCCCCATTACCTCACGAAAGTATGATCTAGGCCACTCAATTCGTCCGGTGAAGTTGAGTGGTCGAGATCAATTTGTGACAGAAAACTAGTGCCGCAAGAGCCGCACATCATACCATCTTCAGGCGCGCGTTACAAGACAACCAATTCTTGGTCGGTCTTGGCCGATCGGTCTGGAGTGTAGGTGGTAGGCTGGTGTTCACGCCTATACTCGATTGTCCCATGAAAACGTGATCTAAGCCACTCAAATCGTCCGGTGAAGTTGAGTGGTCGAGATCGATTTGCGGTTGGGAAGTGTGACCACGCTAGTTTGGACGCGCGTTTTGGGATAGCCGGGCATGATATGCCTTGGTCGATCAGTGAGGGAGAGACGGGCCCACGGTGGTCATCTTTGGTATGACCGAACCTTAATATAACTGGGACCCTCCATTCGTGCCGGAGAAGATGGACGCTCGTGATGCTCGAAACCCTAATTTTGGCTTTCACGGCCGTGTAACCATGCTCTGTTCGGGCGCAAAAATTGGGATGACCAACCATGGTTGGTCCTGACCGATTGGTCAGGTATGTAGGCGGGCCCACGGTGATTGTGTTGACATGCTCTGGGCCCTTTGAATCTACAACTACACCCTCCATTTATACCTGCGAAGATGGATGGTTGAGACTGTTTTGCGACACATGTAATGTGCCGCAAACCCTAATTTAGGGTTTTCCGTCCATACCGCTCTGGTTTGGACGTTTTGGCAAGCTATGCCAATCTTTTGGGGAGGCCGACCATGCGGGATCCGCGTTGGTTCGGCAGTGAATATTCCATACCTGCTTGGGGGTTATGGAATTCATCTGGGCCATCCAATCATGCTAGTGAGGTTGGATGAACGAGATCATATCCAGACTGATACGGACAATCTGGATGCTCAATCGGGCTAGTATAACACACCGAGAGTTCTCAATCGGGCTAGTATAACACACCGAGAGTTGCAGCCTGTACGGGTATTTCGTACATGCTTTCATTATAATGCTTGGAGGTTCGTGTTGCTCTGCTGAGAGCAGCACTCGGTCGTCATGCCGCACTGATAATGAGTACAGGAAATACAAGGCTGCTCACGCATTAATTAATAATGCTATAAATTTACAGGGTATATGGGATTGTTGCTACATGCTCCAACCTGGATGAATTTCGTGTATTTAATTCACAGAATGGGATTGTTTCCACATGCTCCATTCTAAGGTGAATTAGTAAAGTGAAGAAGTATTCAACACTTATTAATGGCTTTATCTTTTACAAGATGTTAGCGCATAATTTTCTGGTTTTTTCACAATTTTAACCTTAAATGAAAATCCACCATCAACACCTGTGAATTTATAGCATTATTAATTAATGCATGACCAGCCTTGTATTTCCTGTGTTGTTCCCTCTTAACTCTCATTATTGGTGCGGCATGACGACTGAGTGTTGCTCTCAGCAGAGTAACACGAATCTCCAAGTGTTACTAATGAGGCATGCACGAAATACACGTACAGGCTACAACTCTCGGTGTGTTATACTAGCCCGATTGAGCATATTTTGAATATGGACTGTCCATATCCGTCTCAGAAACAATCATGACCACGCAAGTTGGCCGCACGATTTAACCAGCCTAGACAAACCCTAGCAGGAGCAGGCAACCACAGCAATGACCACCAGCGGGCCCCTTAGTGCCATGGCCGGTCAAGTACAAGTCACGCCCTCCAAACAACCACCAAACACCAGCCTGAAGTTGGATGTCCAGGATGGTATGGAGCGGCTTGGAGGAGCTCGTACGAACAAAGGTTGCCTGCGGCAGTCTCAAATCCATCACGTCCGTTCATCTTCGCCGGCGCGGATCGCCCCATTTCCGGTCGGACAAGCACCGTTATGTACATCGGCGGGCCCCCTTTCAACCTGCATAGCCGACCATCTCACGACCAAGCCAGGGAGGAGCAAACGCTCGCCAAAAGTTCGGCCGACGTGATGCTTTAAGGGTCACAGTAAATTCCACTAAGTGTCTTAAATTGATCACGGCCATCCAACTTCACCGGCATGTTTAGATGGCTTAGATCAAGCCTATAACCGCCAGACAGGTATTGGCGTGATCACCACCTGCCCAATATGGGTCCCACATGGTCGGCCTCCCCAAAAGAGGAGCGTAGCTTGCCAATTCGTCCAGCCAAAGTAGCGTGGAGATGAAACCCTAATTAGGGTTTGCGGCATATCACATGTGTCGCAAATAAATCACGACCATCCATCTTCGCAGGCATAGATGGAGGGTGTAGATGTAGATTCAAAGGGTCCTGAGCATGTCAACACGATCACCGTGGGCCCGTCTACATGCCTGACCAATCGGCCAAGACCGACCATGTCTAGATGCCTCGATTCGTGTGCCCAAACTAGGCATGGTCGCGCGGTCCCGATTTCTTTGCGGCAACGTATTTCTGCCGCAAATCGATCTCAACCACTCAATTTTGCCAAACAAATTGAGTGGCCTAGATTATATCTTCGTGGGGTAATGAGGTATGGACGTGTACACCGGAAAGTTGTCTACACGCATGCCCGGTCGGTCCTGCCTAATACATCTCCCATGCTTGGTTTCGACCAAGCTGAAGAGTGATGCTTGCGCACCTCTTCAAAACCCTAAAACTTCATCAACGGTCGCAGATGAGCGTCACAGATCATCTCGTCCGTCCAACTCTACCAGCTTGGTTAAGCAGCCCTAGTTAGGAGTTAAGAGACCAGCAAGGCATCACCACGATCACCGTCCACCACTCTTCCACATGAGGTGATCGGCCAAATCAGGGCTTGCCTGTATAGCCTCCAAACGATCACTCGAAGATGGCTGGACATGATGCTATTTTAAGACGCTTAAATTCGTGACTTGCTCCGTTAAGCCTTAAAACAGCGATGCTTCACACATGTTGAATATATTCGATGCGTTACCTGCATAGAATACAAACGATATCTCGTAAATATCGACTTCCTAAATAACTTAGTTATTTAATCCAGCATTACATGCTACTTCCTGTGGGTCCCACGATCCACACGATCGAGACATCAATCATGTCTGGCGGGGATACTTATCGGGGTATTGGTGCGGCGGTTTTACGGCGTGCGGCGCACAACGCGCCATCACAAGAACGTGTCGGAAGTCATGGACGGTTAGTGATGACGGGAGAAGTGGGCAAGACTGGTCGTGTGACACTAACACACAACTCCACTACTCCATCACTCCACTTCCTCCACTTCCCATGAGAGACGTGGGTTAGGCTTAATAACTTGTAAAAATAGGTTCTCCTCACTATTTCCACATGACAGGAAAAGACAGAAAACCAAGTGTTGATACAATCGTATTCAAACACCAAAACTGATAGCTTACATCCTGCAAGCCAGTTCAGCTTTCTGATACAAGTCATAAAACAGCCAACACATCTACAATCTCAACACCTTCTTTGCTTCCCTCCCTAAGATCAACCCCATCTCCTTCACTTTGTGACCGAAGCAAGTCTGGAACGACCATTTCTTGGTTTAGGCCAGAGTTGTACAGATTGATTTCTCAAATCACAAGCACTCCCGTGCAGTGCATTTGTTTAGGGTTTAGATTCATTTCTCATCCACACACCCCAAATTACCAAAATCGGCAGAAATAGTTTTCACCTATAAACAATAGGTCTTACCTATTTCCACCAAACAGAGAGTTCAGAGAGGAGCAATACAACACTCAAAAACATTTGCTAGCTTTCCATCTGTTAGCTTCCCATTTTCTGATACAAGTCGTGAAACCACTACTCTTCCAGAATCAACCTGGTCTCAACACTTTCTTCGCTTCCCTCCCCAAAACCAACCCATTCTCCTCCTTTTTGTGACCGAAGCAAGTCTAGAACGGCCATTTCTTGGTTCAGGCCGGATTTGTACAGATTGATCTCTCGAATCTAAAGTACTCCCTTGCAGTACATTATTTAGGATTTAAATTCGTTTCTCACCCACACACCCGAAATTACCGAAATCAACAGAAACCATTTTCACCCTCAAACAACCCCAAATCGAAAATCTTCAATATCTTATTTGTCTTCAAATCTTCTTAGATATTCAATAAACACCTGCACACAACAACTTGAATCTTTTGTGATCAATCACGCACAGAACGGAGTCTGTTAACAATGGATTATCACAATATCGTCTTTAGAACTAACAACAATCTAAAGATCCCTGTCGAAACTTCGATCTAGTTTGAGTGAATCTTATATCAGAAGAGAAGATTCTCAAGCATAAACAAACTAGGTGCAATCAAAGTTCAACCACCGTTAGTCAATCAAATCAATCGAAAACACAAGATAAACCGCAATTATCTAGTTTCCCACCAACGGTACTAATAGAGCTTCTCAATCCCAAAGAAGACTTTAAACTGAGCGGCCGTAGGAGATTTCGCCTAATTAGGTTACTCTCCTCTCCGAATAGGCGGCTACACCAAGAATAACACAACCGAGGAAGTTTCTTCATTACGAAGGATTAGTTCCCTAGAAATGCAAACTTCAAGTATTTATAGACAAGGAAGTTTGGACACCAAGGAATTTCCAAAACCGAAAATATTCTCAAAGATATTCAATATATTCCAAATTTGGTTTCCATAATTCCTGGAAATGCTCTGTCCAAAATATTGACCGAAAATCTCTTTGGAAAATCTCAACTAGTAAATGCACATTACTAATTCTCGTTTTCCTAAAATAAAATTAAAAACCTTAAATAAAAGATTCTTAACTTATTTATGTTTCCATCCTGGGATTTCCTTCCTGTAGAAATTAAGGAATAACTTTGAACAATAAAAGATAAACATTACTGCACGTGTTCAAAGTATGCCGACATCCTTACTTTGTAAGTCTTCTTTCATACTTACAACCTTGAAACTGATTTGCCACGCTTCCAAACAAGTTTAGAATTGGTTCATCTGACTTTCAAGAACTATGCGATTGATCAAGAAACACTCAATCACAAATCATGGTTTCACGGTTCTACCAACACAAGTTTCAGTTCTACCTCCATGTGAGTATTGTGCATAGTCACACTAGCTTCCCAAAATTCGGTTGATTAGGTACTAGGAACGGTTCCCCACATATATATGGTATCTAACTTATATGTGTTGCACATGTCCATAGGATCGGTTCCCCTTTGCCTAAAAACGTGTTGCACATGTCCATAGGATCGGTTCCCCTTTCTGCTAAAAACTTGTTGCACCTCATACAAGGATGGATTCCCCTTTGTGATGTGCTGCACCTCTTCATAGGATCAGTTCCCCTTTACCTAGAGTTGGTAAAACACAAATCACAAACTCGATCATACCATATCAGTTGATTACTTAAGATCGGTTTCACTAATAAAAGTCATGCCAATACATAAGTCAGGCCTTTGTGAATAGTTTTACCAAGAACACAAACGAGTCATGAGAGGTTATACTAAATCACACATATTGGTCGTTCACAAGATATAGAATGAATAACAATACCAATAGCGCCTGGCGATTTCCTTTTCGATTCATAAACAAGTTTATGAACTTACTTCCTTAAAACACATGTATAAACATTGTTTCCTATGATGAAATCCTCACCTCATACCCATACATAATCACAATAGCATTCAAACGATTATGTCGATGTCTTATCTACAAAGTTTAATGGTTAAGCAATAAACCTCGTATTGTATTCCTTAATACTATGTCTATCTAGAGTGTTCATACTTCGCAGTTTTGTTTTCAATATGCACGACTTGAAAGATACGTTAGGGAATGAAACAGTTCAAGTCAAATATCACTAACCTCAAGTGGAAGGATGATGTTGTCGTTGTAGCTTCTTACATCTTCACTTTTTCAAGTCGTCGTAATACTTGTAATGTCTCATATCCTAATACTTTCAAGCTAACCTATACGAAGTTGACTCTAGTACATAATCAAGCGACTCTTAAAATGAGTTTTGATTCACTAAAATATGACAACCAAACTTGACATACCAACGCTTGGTGGGTTTTGATTCACAAAATGACAAAGACACGAAAAAATAAAGGACAAACCGAAAATAATCTTACAAATATCAAAATAGACTTGCAAACCTATAGAGTTAAGCACGAGGGTTCCACACACCATTTTTGATAACCAATATCAAAACCGAAACTACAAAGTAATTTGTTTTGATATATTATCAAGGAAATAATTGCCCAAAGCAATTTTCCCAATTTAGTTTAGCAAACCAAAAATCAACTAAGCACCTTAGTTCCTTTGCTAAACCGATTGTACAAATACAACCGCTTCGTTCGATAAGACCAAAATAAAGATAACTCTATTTTTCTCATCAGGTTCTAATTATCCATATAACTTAGACCTTTCACTTTTAAACAAGACAAGTACTGGGTTAGTTAACTAGTATTTCTTGTTAAGGCATTCTATTAGACTTGAATAATCGAAACCCCCACTTTGATAAGTCTAACTAAGATAACCTTAGTTTCTCTTATCCGGAATCGAATTGGACTAAACAACTCATCCCGTAAACTTTTTCTTTCGTTAAGCCATAAACAAACCAAATAAATCAACTTGCATAATTATTCACCTCAACCGGAAGCAATTGAAACAACATAGACATTATAGCACCGCAGTTGCACCGAAATTTTGTAAGCCTAAACAATTGATACCACACAATAAAGCAAGATAACAATAGTTTTTCTTAACCGGAAACAATTGAATCACACACACATCCATACACACATCATGGAATAAAACATCAATTGTACCGAAATTTTGTTAAGCAAAAGAAATAAATATATGAAATAAAAATCAGGCTTTTCTTAAATAGGAAAACAATTAACTAACAAGATTGTTACCTCAAATTTCGCATCCACTTCTCCAATTTGTTTGCATCTTCTTCCAGGGAGAATTGATATCGAAATATCATTATGTTGTCATCCTTATGCAAAACAAAAGAATAACAACAACCAACCTTTACCAGAGAAAGGTTGAAAACCAGTTTTTAACTATTGCAAGCAGATGTTGAAAACCCCATAAACACATATGCTTTTATGCTAAACCAAAACTGATTCAACATATTGTGACTTTTTCACATATTGTTTCTATCAGAACCCCTCATGATCCTTTGATAAAAAGCCTACCAACATGGGCTAGAAATTAATCCTGCTAAATCAAAAAGTCACCCAAACCATAAGGGTTCACAACATATGAGATCGAATATTAAGGTTAAGAAAACCGAAAACATACATCTCATAAATCAATTTGCAATACACCATAAATATTCAACATGAAATCAATTATTGCAATTACCTCTATCTTGTAGGGAATTGAATTTCGAAAACAACGCAAAAAGAATGAGGTCATTCCGAGTTCGGACGAAGAAGTTATGGGCAAAACAGTTTTACACTTCTTTGTATGGGGATCTTTCACTAGGATCGGTTCCCCATATTGCACCTATCACTAGGATCGGTGCCCCAAATGTTACTTGTGACATATCACAACACTAAACTGTTTTTGACATAACTTTTGCATACGATGTCCAAATTCAGTGATTTTTGGCTCGTTTTAACCGTAAAAACAAGAGCTACAAATATATGATCAGTAGATATCAACATTATAAACTCACAATTACCGTTTCTATCAAAACCTCAAATATAGATAGACAAAGTATGAGTATAGAACAAAAGAAATCTCCTAAAGATGTTAATTAGTCATATAATAACCGAGAGATCATGTGCTCAGCTTCATGTGCTTCCTCACCCTTCATAAGATTGAGCACAAAGGTGAGCATGCACATTCCAACACAACTAGGTTGTGTTGAGTTGATCCTTGTCTTGTTCGTCACGAGTGACTAAGACAGAATCATCATTCTTGACCTCTTGCTTGGTTTGTTTTCTCTTGTTCCATCTCTTGTTTTTGTTCTTTGACTTGTGATGAAGAGTGTCATTATCACAACATTTACTAGTACAAGAGATTTCAGACATGATGTCTTTCTTTAGTCTTTCAAGAAAACTCTTGTAATTATTGTCGCCAACAATTAACAGCTGAGAGTCATTCTTGTGACTAACTTTTGGTCCCTTCTTGGCTATGGAGGACTTCAGGACCCATTTAGAGTTGGGTTTCGCAGGAGAAGCTTTCTCCTTCATACCATTAGGATCATTGTCCCCTTTGAATATTTTGCGAAACACCCTTTCTCCAATTTGGAACATCAGATCTTGTCTTTGCGTTTACAAAGTTATCTCTCTTTCTATAATTGGGTCTTTATGAAATGACCTTGTCAAGTGATATGCAAAATTTGAATTATCATTATAATAATTCTTTTTCCTAAACTTAGGACAATACTGATCTGAGTTCCTTTGGGGAGCAATCTTATCCAATTCGTTTGATACAAGAGAAAGTGTGTCTTTCAACTTACGAATATTGCATCCCCATTCCACATGCCCTTTATTACCACAATAAAAACAATGCTTAGTAACATACGAAGTCTGAGTTTTAATGTTACCTTTTTGTGGATCCTCTTGCATTGGAGCTGGATGATTTTTCTTCTTCTTATCTTTGTTCAACTTTGTTGCTTTCTTGACATTAACAGACGTGCTCTCTTTGATTGTCGTTCTTGAAAAGTATGGTTGAACATGATTCTTAGGCTTGACTGGTTTTCCTTCTTTACGAGCATCTTTTACATCAGTAGAAGCCTCTGGTTTAGAATAATTTGTATCTTTAACAAATTTTACCTCTTTGCTAATACTTGAAGCATCTATTCCCTTATAGCCCAATCCTCGTGTATCACGATGATTTCTACTTGCTTCTAACATTGAGGTTAAATTGTTTGAGCTAGCATTGAATTTTTTAAGGTCCAAATTTTCTTCTTCCAACATCTTGATTTTATCAAGAGCACTAGCTAGATCAGCCTCAAGGTTTTTTTCTCGGGAGAGATATTCACCTTCTTTCTCTTCAAAACTCTTTTGTTGAGAGTTAATCATTGCATCATAATCAGCAAGTTTCTCTTCCAACAAATGTACTCTTTCAAGAGTAGCATCACGATCTTTCTCTAAAAGTTCCACTCGAGAAAGACTAGCACTTGCTTTTTCCTCAAGATTCTGTATATATATATAATCAGTTTTCTTTGCTTCCTCAAGGCAATTGTTAAGCCTTTTTTTCAGAGAATGAATCTCTAATGAACCTTCTCTTTTTAGAGAAACAAATTCAGACTTTGAGGAGTCAAGACCAATGACAAGTTGATCAACCATAGCTTGCATACAATTTATATCGTCAGATGCTTTCTTTCTCTTTCTAATGCAAGAATTAGTTCAGTTGAACATGAGAGAAATTTTTCGCTTAATTCGTTTTGATGAAATGTTTCTATTTTCGATGAATCAATGTTTTTCTCGTCATCAAGAAGATTTCTTTCAGAGTCTGAATCATTGATTACGAATACAGGACTTAACTTAATCTCGTCTTGAGAAGATTCGGACTTATTCTCAGAAGAGCAAGTAGAACTTGACGAAGAAGCCCCTTTTAAACATTTCTTAAAATCAAAACTTTCAACGTCTTGCGATACGTTAATTGAGTCTTTCTTTAGTTTTCGCTCTCGCTTAACTTTACTTTGACTCATGTCTTATAGGTTGGATCGCATCAAACACAGATTGTTAGATCTTTTCGTGTTTGCCTGCTCTGATACCAATTGAAAAGGCGAGGGTACCCAAATATACCACAAGCTAAAACATTTCCTACCTATAAGTCCTTTCTCCGAAAGTGATTGTCTATGGACTGAGTCGAGACAATGCACCTAATCGGTTCACACTTCTTGTGATCGTCTATGGATACGAGATCGAGACAATACAACAACAAAGTATGTTTACTTGATAAAAAGGTTCAGACTTAACCAAACACAATAGGATTGCTTATCAAGTAAATAGGAATTAACGTTTGTGTAATTTACTTTAATTATAATAAAACAATTATAATGCGGAAATATAAAGTAAATGACACAACAAGATTTTGTTAACGAGGAAACCGCAAATGCAGAAAAACCCCGGGACCTTGTCCAGAATTGAATACTCTCAGGATTAAGCCGCTACACAAAATTAAACCAACTTCGTATAGTTGAGACCAAGCAACTAAACCTATAGTTCACCTAGTTTCGTATGTATTCCCACGCCTCCAACTTATGAATAAGTCACGTACTTGGAACAATTCCTTTGGTTCGTATTCCAAACAGTAAAGGAATAACAAATCTGTTTGGTATCAACTCTCTTCAACCAAGTGATGTGAGTTCGACAAAGGCTCTTCTGTTTATCTCAATAAACTCCATCGTCAGGTTTTTAGATCTCTCTTATGTTCAACTACCAAAGGTAATTGTTAAGATTTTACAATCAATACTTTTAATCACAACGAATTGTATTGATGCCGATCTACACAACTAATCAATCCAATCTATCACAAGGATAAACCGATTATAGTTGGATCCTCTTATACCGAAACAAGTATTGTGCACACCAAAGATTATGAACCCCAAATCAGAAATCTTCAATATCTTCTTTGTCTTCAAATCTTCTTAGATCTTCAATAAACACCTGCACACAAACTTGAATCTCTTGTGATCAATCACGCACAGAACGGAGTCTGTTAACAATGGATTATCACAAGATCGTCTTTAGAACTAACAACAGTCTAAAGATCCCTGTCGAAACTTCGATCTAGTTTGAGTGAATCTTATATCATAAGAGAAGATTCTCAAGCATAAACAAACTAGGTGCAATCAAAGTTCAACCACCGTTAGTCAATCAAATCAATCGAAAACACAAGATAAATCGCAATTATCTAGTTTCCCACCAACGGTACTAATAGAGCTTCTCAATCCCAAAGAAGACTTTAAACTGAGCGGCCGTAAGAGATTTCGCCTAATTAGGTTACTCTCCTCTCCGAATAGGCGGCTACACCAGTAACAACACAACCGAGGAAGTTTGCTGTTACAAATGATTAGTTTGCTTGAAATGCAAACTTCAAGTATTTATAGGCAAGGAAGTTTGGACACCAAGGAATTTCCAAAACCGAAAATATTCTCAAAGATATTCTATATATTCCAAATTCGGTTTCCATAATTCCTGGAAATGCTCTGTCCAAAATATTGACTGAAAATATCTTTGGAAAATCTCAACTAGTAAATGCACATTACTAATTCTCGTTTTCCTAAAATAAAATTAAAAACCTTAAATAAAAGATTCTTAACTTATTTATGTTTCGATCCTGGGATTTCCTTCCTGTAGGTATTAATGAATAACTTTAAACAATAAAAGATAAACATTACTGCACGTGTTCAAAGTATGCCGACATCCTTACTTTGTAAGTCCTCTTTCATACTTACAACCTTGAAACCGATTTGCCACGCTTCCAAACAAGTTTAGAATTGGTTCATCTGACTTTCAAGAACTATGCGATTGATCAAGAAACACTCAATCACAAATCATGGGTTTAACGGTTCTACCAAAACAAGTTTCGGTTCTACCTCCATGTGAGTACTGTGCATAGTCACACTAGCTTCCCAAAATTCGTTTGACTAGGTACTAGGATCGGTTCCCCCACATATATATGGTATCTAACTTATATGTGTTGCACATGTCCATAGGATCGGTTCCCCTTTGCCTAAAAACGTGTTGCACATGTCTATAGGATCGGTTCCCCTTTCTACTAAAAACTTGATGCACCTCATACAAGGATCGATTCCCCTTTGTGATGTGTTGCACCTCTTCATAGGATCGGTTCCCCTTTACCCAGAGTTGGTCAAACACAAATCACAAACTCGATCATACAATCTCAGGTGATTACTTAAGGTCGGTTTCACTAATAAAAGTCATGCCAATACATAAGTCAGGCCTTTGTGAATATTTTTACCAAGAACACAAACAAGTCATGAGCGTTTATACTAAATCACACATATTGGTTGTTCACAAGATATACAATGAATAACAATACCAATAACGCCTGGCAATTTCCTTTTTGATTCATAAACAAGTTTATGAACTTACTTCCTTAAAACACATGTATAAACATTGTTTCCTAGGATGAAATCCTCACCTCATACCCATACATAATCACAATAGCATTCAAACGATTATGTCAATGTCTTATCTACAAAGTTTAATGGTTAACCAATAAACCTCGTATTGTATTCCTTAATACTATGTCTATCTAGAGTGTTCATACTTCGCAGTTTTGTTTTCAATATGCATGACTTGAAAGATACGTTAGGGAATGAAACAGTTCAAGTCAAATATCACTAACCTCAAGTGGAAGGATGATGTTGTCGTTGTAGCTTCTTACTTCTTCACTTCTTCAAGTCTTCGCAATACTTGTAATGTCTCATATCCTAATACTTTCAAGCTAACCTATACGAAGTTGACTCTAGTACATAATCAAGCGACTCTTAAAATGAGTTTTGATTCACTAAAACATGACAACCAAACTTGACATACCAACGCTTGGTGGGTTAAACCGAGCTATGCTCTAACAAAAACCAAAACCAAACTCAAATCCGGTTACTTAAGTACGCATACCTGTACGCATACTTAAGTGTGTTACTTTCTAAAATCGGTTGTACATGAACCTAAACATTTATCAATAAGGAATGCAATCTTTGCAAACCGTGGCTATAATGTTCATGTCTTGATTCGAGTGAATCAAACCGATTTGTGTTCTTGTATAATTCTATGAGAATGTAGCAATTGAAAAACTCTTTAACTACTTTCATTTGAGTCATTTGAACTAGTTATGGTTAAGATGAATAAGGTTGATATTAGATTAATCATATGGCTAACCTCGTTTAACTATTTGTGAACCAACATGGTGTACACGTTTGGGTATGGTTACATAAACCTAAATGAGGGTACATTTCATTTGTGTGTAACAAGCTAAGTTCGATCTAACGGTTGAAAGATATTAGCTTTGTTGAATCAAGTTTTTCATCAAATGGTGAATATTGAATGCTTTGTTACCAAGGTAAGATTATTGTGAGGTGATTGATAATTTTAGGCTGTTCTTCGGGAATATAAGTCCGGGTTATCGATTGGTTCCTGTTCACCTTGATTTATCAAAAGACGGAACAAAAACTCTTGGGTATTTCTGTGGGAGATAGATTTATTCAATCGTATAGACTTTTCTGTGTGAGACATATTTGTCTATCAAGTCTTCGACTTTGGGTCGTAGCAACTCTTAGTTGTGGGTGAGATCAGCTAAGGGAATCAAGTGCATAGTATCCTGCTGGGATCAGAGACGTAAGGAGCGCAACTGTACCTTGAATCAGTGTGAGATTGATTAGGGTTCAACTACAGTCCAGTCCGAAGTTAATTGGTAGTAGGCTAGAGTCTTTAGCGGCTTAATACAGTGTGGTGTTCAATTTGGACTAGGTCCAGGGGTTTTTCTGCATTTGCGGTTTCCTCGTTAACAAAATTCTGGTGTCTGTGTTATTTCTTTTCCGCATTATATTTTGTTATATAATTGAAATATCACAAGTTGTGCGTTAAGATCAATCAATTAGAATATCCAACCTTTGGTTGTTGATTTACATTGATTGACACTTGAACATTGGTCTTTGGTACCGTTCAAGATACTCCTCTTATATTCAATCAGGCTCGCAGATTTCTATTTGCTGATTGCGGATTGAATTAAGAGTTAGAGAGATTAAACTCTTTGATACACTTTATTCTAGATTGAGTCTGACTGTCTAGTTGATTATCTTGAAAGTGTATTGGAGTAAGTCTTCTTAGATTGCCAAACTAATTGTTGGGTGTGGTTGTTAGACCCCCGTATTTTCAGTAGGCTAGAGTCTATAGCGGCTTAATACAGTGTGGTGTTCAATTTGGACTAGGTCCCAGGGTTTTTCTGCATTTGCGGTTTCCTCGTTAACAAAATTATGGTGTCTGTGTTATTTCTGTGATTGCAGGAAATCCTACAATACATCCCTCACAAGAATTCATAACATTCAACACATCTTAAAGATAAACAATGGCACTTTTTATTAATTGAGTTTAAGAATTTTACAAAGGGGAAATGAAATCAAGAATACAACTATCGCTCTCAACTTTCTCTCTCCTCAAAACTTTCCCTCCACTCTAAAAAGATCTCTCATTCTTAAGCCTACTCGGTCCTTTATATAGGACATTACATAGTGGATGACAGCTAAGTTGTCCTTTATTTTCGGATTTGGCTTGCGACATTCTCGCAAGTATTCAAATGTTAAATCTCGTAACACTCCTAAATCTCTCTAGGTCTTCATATCTTTCTCGTGTTCAGGCTTTCGTCATCCATTGCGTCATTTTTATTACCAATCTGCGATATCTTCGCAGTGTATTGTTCTAGGATTTCGCAAGGATATTAATGTTGCGATATTCTGATCCTACATCTTGCCTCTTCTCATGTCTTCTCTGCGAAAGAGAGAATGTCATGAGAATTAGTGCTTTCAAAATGCCGCAACTGCTCATTTTTCACCAGATTTTCTGCCGACAAGATTCCATGAATTAAGCATAACCGCTTACACGTGTTAAATATTCCCTATTCACCGGCACATTAAATGCTAACCGGTCATCATTTTCTTGTCTATTTAAGAAGAAATCCATCATAAGAATATTTTCTTTCTTTTACTTCGTCTTCTTCATCTCTACATTCTCTGTGAACCTTTTTGTTATCTGTAACTTTTTATTACTATTCATATTTCTGTAAATCTTCTTATGGAGCCATCAAGGTTTGTTGATTTTGCTGGATTGATCTCTTCTACTAAAATTGTCTTATTTGATTTTACTCATCTTTGAATAATTCCCATACTGTTTCTGTTTCAGTAAAAGCACCTCTAGCACCTAGATCACAATCCAAAACCCTAATGTTCCCAAAGGTTCGCAGCCAAAAATCGTTGTAAACAAAAGAAAACCTGCGAATAGCAAGGTATTAAGAAACATTTATTCTTTTAATAACAATATTGTTGCCTCTGTTTCTTATGTGACTTGTGATTCGCAGGGTGATGGAAATGGCGATAGGGCCCCCAAAAGATCTCGCCACCTTAAAAATGTTGAAACTTCTGTTCCATTTCCTAAATTTAATCTTTCAACCCCTCTTGTGGTACCTTCACAAGCTGAATCCCCTCTCCTTATTCGCGAAAGTGTCGCCGTAGACTTATCCCCCGTGACTGACCTTTCTATAAATGAAATTCCTCGTGATAACCCTGTTGCGAATGAACCCTTCTCTTCTTCTGCTGTCAATGCCTCTTCTCTTGACACTGCCTCATCCCCAGTCATTAACCTTCATCAAATTTTATCTTCGGATGACACATCTATGACGAAAGATGATTCAATTCTCCCATCTTCTGTCATCATCACTTCTTCATCCGAATCTCTTCCTTTTACTAAAGAAAATCTGGAAGGGATGGATATTGCTTTCAAGGTTTTATCAGATATTCTGGATGATGTCAAGAAAACCTCCATTGATCCTATCAAATCTGATGTCTGCGAAATTTTGAGTAAATATTTTGGGTCTGACAGAATGGTTTCGCAAACATCCTTAGAAAAGGAAGTTGAAACTTTGAAGAACAACCTTCAAGCCATGACCTTGAAATGTGACACTCTTCATCTTGAAAATCAAAAGCTTCAGAATGTTTCGCTGGATCGTGACAATCTTCGCAAGAAGAACGAGGAATTAAAAGGTATAACTTTTTTTTTTTTTTTTTGAAATCCCTTGTTCGGCCTTTAAGCTTTAAACCAGAAAAGAAAAATAGAGATATATCAGTTTGAATCCGTCGTTGAAGAAGCTCGAATGGATAGAGATGCTTGGATGGATCAATATAACCAATTAGATAATCTTCATACATACTCTGTTGATCAAGTAGATAATCTTACCAAGGAGAATGCTCAATTAGTTCAGAAGCAAAACTTATTAAGTAATGAATTATCTCGCCTCTCTTACTCTTTGACTAAAGCTAATCTGGAGTTGGAAACTTTATCAGATGAGAATGAAACCCTATCTCAAGAGAGGCGATTTCTTTTAAATAAGATGGCGATCTCTTACGACTTAACATTTGTCAAAAAGTATGTAATGAGCACGAACAATCTCTCTGTTCGTTGAGAATTAAACTTAAAGAAGTTACTGGTGAGAGGGAAAAACTTATTCAAGGCTGGATAACTTTAAGTGTAAAGGCAAGCCAACTCAAGGATCAATATTCCAAGCTAGAAGAATCCTACTCTTCTCTTGCGAAGGAAAACACCTTACTAATTTCTAATGAAAAGAATTTGCGATCTCGACTGAAAGGTTTGGTTGGAGATAAGTTTGACAATGCCATGGACCACTTGGAGAATAGTTGCTTGGCTTTAGCCCAATATATTATCTCGCAAAAGGAAGGTAGTCATAAAATTTGACTGCCTCAACCATTTTTTCTTTGTTAAGTCTTTTTATGATATCTTCCTTGCAAATTCTTCGCCTGAATGATTTTCTTTATTCTTTGTTTTTGCAGAATCTGAGAAAAATCTTCGCTCCTCCCTTTCTACTTTGGAATCTAGCTATGCCAAGATTCGCAAAGAGAATGCATTACTTGCCTCTACCCTTGCTCGTTCTCGCTATCGGGCAGAAAGAAGATTTGATTATCTTTCTTACTCCAAAGATATACAAAGTAGGAATCACCAGAAAGCACTCCTTCGCCAAGTTCATCTCAGGGCTGAAGTTCTTGTGAATGATATCTTATTGTCCAAATCTCTTGCTCCTATATCTGTCGAACCTTTGGAAGTAGACGATGATGAAGTTCCTTGTTCTCCTGATAGTGATTATTATTATGAAAGTATCTTATTGTCCAAATCTATTGCTCATATATCTGTCGAACCTTTGGAAGTAGACGATGATGAAGTTCCTTGTTCTCCTGATAGTGATTATTATTATGAAAGTGGCGAAGATTTCGCAAATGAAGAGGAAGTTCCTCCTAATGATGAAACTGTTGATAATAACCCACATGAAGAAGAAACCAGAATAAACCAGAATGAAGGAAGGACTGGTGATGACACATTTTTGTGTTTGATATAATCTCAATTGTATATATTTAGTACTCGATTTTGCGCTTATTTTGGTGTTTTGTGTATTTGTAGGTATTTTTGAGAAATAAACATTTTTGGAAAAATCGGCTCGAAAAGTTGCACCCGGAGGAAACCTACTATTCGGACTCCCATTTTGGATAAGGGGTACCCAAATTACTAAGGGGCACCCTCGGGGTATCCAAAGGGCAACTACTATTTGCACACCAAAACTGGATAAGGGGAGGTCATCCCCTTCATTTTGAATAAAGAAAATTGGCGGGAAAAGTTTATTCTTTCACGGGAAGATAAGGGTTTGGATTTGTGGAGACTTTGAGATAAACAAAAGCTTGCAGAGATAAACAAAAGCTTGCAGAGTCGATTTCACAACTTACAGGCGAGAGGAAGAAGAAAACCAGAAAACAGCACTAAAAGAAAGTCGCAGAAACCGTGACCTTTACTTTCAAATTCAAAGACTTTGTAACAATTTTTCCAACAATTGTATTGGGTTCGCAATCATTCGCAATGGTTTCTCGTAACGATGAGTTCTTTAACAAATATATCTCATTACAAACTCATTTTGCTTTATTAGTTTTCCCTTGTTTTTCACACTTTTGAGCTATGAACACCTATTTTGAGCACGTGAATAATATGAGGAGCTAAACCCCTTAGCCGAGGCGACGGAGGAAGCCATTGTTCCATGAAAAGTGGTATATTTCTATTTTAACTATTTTTTGCAATTTCTTTTATGATTATTTGCATGGAACTAATATTGGAAAATTGATTTTTATTGAATGATTGTGATTCGTTTTGATGGAGCATGCTTAGTTTAGGACTTTTGATGTTTCATGCTTGATGTATACAATTGTTACTTCGAAAATCTACTAGAGGCAATAAATTAGAATCACTTCAAACGCAAAGAATTGCATGAATATTGATTAGATTGAATCACTTAATTGGTCAATGGTGGAATCCACGAGTTTGGTGCTTTTTATAATCTTGATAACAACTTTGATTGAGTTTTCTATTTTACTTTGAGTCTAAAACGAATCTTCACAAGTCTGAGTGAACGACATCTTTTACTACCACTTTCTACAACAACATAAAACCACATCAATTTTTGGCGCCGCCGACGCGGACTTGTATTTAGATTTGTTTTAGGTTTATTTTTATTTTTATTATTTTTTGTTCTTTTTTACGCGTTTTGGTATTTTTTTGATTCTTTTCAGATTTGGAGCGAAGCTACAAGGAAAGAAAAAGGGCTATAAAAGGAAAGCATCTTCCAAAGAAGGAAAGAAAAGAGGAATTCAAAAGGAGTGAAGAAGAAGATTTTTGTATATAGCTATTTTGTTTTATTTTTAGAAACTGTAAATAGGGTTGTATTTTTGTAATTTTTCTTTTCCTTTTTGGACATTTTTACTTTTGGACACTTTTTGGACTTGGACTTCATTATTTTTAAAACCCTAAGGAAGGGTTGAAATTAAATATAAACTGTTTGCAGGGAAGGACGACAGTTACGATACTGTCTCGGCCCCTCGGGTTCGTACACTGACATCGGAGTCGGTGGCCCGAGTCGACTTCAACGGTTCATCGCCCGTCAGTACGGGAGGTAAGACTCTATCCACCCACGTATCCCCCGTCGGTGGGTTTTAATTCCCGTGTGACAACTCACACCCCCGCAATAGAATGTCGAATCCGGTATTACAATAGCCAATACAACGAATATCCGAGTGAGTTTCAAAATAGACGTTACTACTTTGACCATAGTGTGAATAGTGGTTGGGAACATCAGCCTTTTCAAGGTTATGGATCAT